>BSBM01001002.1:18872500-19070000 GCA_027924585.1 Larix kaempferi
AACATCATCATCATCCATCATCTTCTTCATCATCATTATCAATGATGATGATGAAGAAGATGATGGATGATGATGATGATGACGATGACGATGTTGATGATGAAGATGATGATGAAGATGATGACCAAGATGATGAGGAGGAGGAGGAGGAGGATGAGGATGAGGATGAGGAAGTGGTTGATAACGATGATGATGATGATGGAGATGATGATTATGACAAGGATGATGAGTATGACGAGGATAATGAGGATGAGGATGATGATGATGATGTTGACGATGATGAAGATGATTATGATGATGAGGAGGAGGAGGAGGAGGAGCCTCCTTTTAGAGGGATAGTTTCATGGATTCTATGTGTTATTGATGATGTGCTAGGTCTAAAATTTTCAATTAAGGCCTAGGTGGAATTCAATTGAGCTCAAAAGGATTCAATAAGATCTCGAGGAACCTGTTTTCATTCTTCGATGATGTTCAATGCTTTTCAATGTATCCACGGTCTTGCATGGTTGGCTGAGGATGCATTCATGGCATTTGATCTTTAAAAAATATGTGTTTTGTCAAAATGAAATTCAAATTGCATCTTTGATGAATCCTCCTCTACAAGACTTCATTTATTGCATGAATGTCACAGACTCACGGAAACTCTAAACAAAACTCAATGGCATGCAACTATAACCACAAACCAAGCATAGGTTGATTTTATGCATTGATATAGAGAGGTGGCAGTAGGCACACAATATGGAGAAACAATGAGTTAGAAAAAACATTTGTACCAAAGTACCACAATGCTTATTAATAAAATTTTAAAAGACAATTTTTGGCTCGGGAATTGTCATTTATCACCACGTTTCTCTTCAACACTTGCCATCAAAATACGTATAAAAATAACACGTCTTTACATCCTCTTCCATTTAAATCCTCATCGCATAGTCATAAATAAGGATTATTATGCATGCAAATCCTCACCTTACAATGTCAATTGGGTCAAGGCGCATAGACAACCATAAATGATCAAATGTGTCAAAGAGTAAGCCCTTCCAATAAAAATTAAGACCCACCCTTCAAACTTCATCACCGAGTCCAATTTATGCAAAGATTTTTGAAGTGGGGGAAGGTTTGGCATTAAATGGTGTAAACGTTGGGGAATAAATGGTGTAAATGTTATACAGGAGTGCATGCGTTGGTTTGGGCGCATGCGCTCTCCTGACATGTACGCGTGAAAAAGACGCGTGTGCGGCCCTGTTATTAGTTTAAAAAAAAATAGAGCTCTCTGTTTCCCGAGAATTCCACCAAAAACACGGGTTTCACTTCTTCCACGGGTTTCAATCTCTCACAGGTTTCTTATTAGCTCACACTCATTGATATTTTGGACACTCTTTGATCTATTGGACACAAAATCACCCTTGGAATCTATCAAACATCTTCAGTGGTCTTGGAATCTAGTGGATTCATTCAAGCAACCAGTTTCCATTGCAAGTGGAGATCATTTCTATAGAGGTATGGTGAATTGTAAATAAGTCTTTTCATTCACAAGATTTGAGCTAAGCCCATGCCTTTTTTTTTATCATATGCCCACAACAATATCCATGCAAAGACAACAATGAATTTGACAAGAAGATTTCCGAAGTTCACATCTAAGAAAACTCATATGAACACTAGACAAGATGAAGTATGCAACCTCCTCATTGTGTAATTAGTTCCCAAGTTAATTTTGTTCTTTTCACCTCATATTATGCTAGCAAAAGAAACCACACACTCACTAAACATTACTAAAACTATCACTTCAACTCATCCACAAAACCTCAACTCTCTCATCTCTTATTCAATACCATTATATGGAATGAGGATATCTGTTAGTATATGCACCTTTCCTTTCTCTATGAATCCAAATATTATAATATTCATCCATATTTACCATCCTTACAATATCCCCTCACCTTTAATAATGATTTTTTTTCCAAAAACCAACACTTTCCCACTTCATGCTCTATTCAACATGATGATTGTTGGTATAGTCCCTAGTTCCCCACTTTCCAACACCTCCCCACCCTAGATATTGCACATTGAAAGGTAAAATTATATTCCCCCTAATCACCCTTCCCAAGACCATGATCCTTGTTAGAAACCTTTGCATCCTCCTTAAAGTTTTGCACAAAACAAGGTATACATTCATTCTATTGTGATGCATTGTTGAATTCAACCATGGGTATTTTAAACTCAAAATCACATTCTATCATCTCAAGGTTTATAGATCTAAGGAAATAGTTTGTTGTTGTTTCTTCAACTCCTTAATATGTTATATAACCTAGTAATTTATGATGGTAAAGGACATTGCCTCAAATGGAAGGATATACCATTCCACTATGAAGACAAAGCAATCAAACTAGGTGCAAAATTTAGAATTGATAACATTAAGGGAGAAATAAAAAAATGCAACTAATTAAGGTTACCTTATTTGATGTAGAAAAACTATCAAACTATTCCCAAGGAATCTCTAGCCATCTCTGTTGTAGGGTGTTACTACCATAATTTTTATGAATTCATGGCTAGGCAAGACACTAGTTTCTCCTCTCTACACTTGACCAACCATCATCTATATTGATTGGAATTGTAAGGGATAATTATGTTTATTTGAACACAAATAAACCAACATAGTCTGTAGTTGTATATGTTAATTTGTAAAGTGGTAAGCTATGTTGGAATGTGTCAGGTTCATTGTATAATGGCACTAATATCTTATTTGTTGTTTCTTTTGCAGGGGTAGGCCTGATAGTTGTGTTAAAGAGACTTTTGGAGATGGGAAACTCACGAAACGCAAAAAAAAAATAGAAGGAATCTTCCCATTGAAAAGGTCAATGACTTAAGAGAAAAGGCCAAGCTGGGAATGGAAAGATTGAGACATGGTCCTATCATTACCCCGGATCAGGCCACTGATCCTAACACAGTTGTTAACACGACAACCTCTTGTTCAGAACCATGGGTAAAGAGGTCGCATCCAACGGACCCAACTCAAATTCCAACATCAACACAATCTCCAACCAAGAATCCATCAATGAGTCATTCTGAAGTTCCTCACGACACAAGAATTTTGGGAGATGATGCATGTGTAGAGATGGACATACAAGCCTTTCTTAATTTGCAATCTCCCCAAGAAGACCACAACCCTGTCGACCACACTCCCATTATGGCCCAATCTATGAACGAAGCACCACAACAAACAAGCTCAGGTATTCATGTGTCATGTCCACCCTCCCTACCTCGACTGTCTAGTGAAAGAAGAAGAACTCCTAGACATATTCATGTGGATGAGAGTGCTATGTCAAGGCTTGAAGGCAAGTTGCCAAAACGTACTATCGAATGGCAATGCAACAAAATTGCTAAAGAATATTTTCAATCCAAAGGTGATGCAGGTAAATGTCAATTATTGCTATGTTTGTTAAAGTCACATTCTTTAGTTGTTGTGAGGAGAATTTTGGGCATACATATGGTTAAAAGTTCAGAGGCCAACAATCATATTGCTAGAAATCTCCAATCTGCATTTAATGCGATTGGGAAGACGTCTCATACAAAAGATCTTTTTGTGGCTCATTGTGTTTTAGTGGAATCAGTTGTAAGAAAGTCCACAAGGCAGCGTCACCTGCTAGCACACACTTTTCGTATACTCAAATTAAATAAAAAAACTATTAAAAAGTACTATGTTATAAGAAAAAATCTTGACACTCCGGGTGGAAACGATTGTTGGGATTTTGTTGGTAGGTTGCGTCGTGTAGATAGGAAGCTAATTGATGCTATTAAGGAGTTAGTACAAACGTTTTGGCATGATCATACTAGATCTTCATCAAACCAAAGAGACGTGCTAAAACTGAGAAAAGGTTCTACTGAACGTGAGCCCCATGTTAAACACTTCCTTGACACCACACAAACTGAACTCTATGAGAGATTCAGGAGCGAGCACACAGAATTGAACCTAGTCCAAAGCTCCTTTGAGAAATGCAAACCATGGTACGTTCATATATGCATTGATAAGAAAACTTGTTGTTGTAGATACCACGTAGAATATGAATATTATTATGACACATATAAACATATATTTTGTGATTTGCATACTAACATTGTGCAGGGCTGCAATGAATCCATACTACCACTGAATGCATCAAGAGAATTTATCCACAACATCATGTGTCCAAGGCCCGAAGGAAAAAAGTATTATGAAAAATCATGTCTATATGGGACATGTTCTATGTGCAGTGGGTTTCCTCTTTTGAACCGTTGCATTCATGAAATCAAGGACACTAAATTTGGCATGATGGGTGTGGAGATGCAAAGCTTCAAGTACGTGACCTATCAATTAGACAGTGTCATAGAAAGTAAAAAGATTGCATTGGTAAAGTCACAGGTACAAGTCAATATTGCATATTTTTCATATTACACGCTCAATTTATGGCATATACATTTTTCCAAAGGCCACATTGTAATATTTCCCTTGTTTCCATGGTAGCAGGTATCGGTATGTGAATTCTTGACGGAATTCTACAAGAAAACTGAGCAGTATGTTCAACATGTGCATGTAGTGCGATGGTAAGATGAGCAGTACAAAAAATGCAGGGACACATTTCCCATTCAGACCAAGTCAACATCATGGTACATATTATGTATAGGCATGGGCTAGAGTGCAGCAATGACAAGAGGATAATACTGAAGGAGACAAACTTTTAGATAAGTGATGATAGAACCCATGATCTGCATTATGTGCAACATTGTTTTCGAATTTTCTATGATCAATTGAAGGAGAGAGATATACAGATGGATCAACATTGGATATGGTCGGATGGTTGTGCGGGCCAGTTCAAAAATGCCCGAGTATTCCAATGGATAAGTACTTTTCATAAGACTTATAATGTTCTGCATATCTGGAACTATTTTGAGACCGGGCATGACAAAGGCGAGCATGATGGGGCTGGTTCATGCATCAAGACCGCACTATGAAGGGAAGAGATGAGGTTTGACAAGGAACCTCATATCCAAGATGCACGGTCCACAGTTCAACGGTACTCCACAACAATGTCAAAACGAGCACGATATCAACAAACATCATCAGTGGCAGGACGTGTGGTGAGAAACTTTTGGCTAGTGATTGACATAGATCGATCGCGTTCCTATAGTTGCGGCACAGTACAAGGAACACATGGATTTCATTCAGTTTAAAGCTCAAACAACCACTTATTTGAAATATGGATGCGAAAGCTTGCATGGCTTTGCAGCCCTTGCAGTAGTGGCGAATGGGATGGATGTGAATGCATGGATTGGGTTGATTAATGGAATCGTGTGTCACTTGCAGTAGACCAATGTGTAGTTGTTGAAACAACCCAGTTAAAGGAGGTCCAGTCATCGATTTCGACAGACTACGACCATATCTCAGATCTTGTACAACCAGGACACATATACGCAGTTGTTTTACCGAAAGAAAATGAATGGGGCATCGATTATTGGTTGGAATGGTGCATCCAAGGTAAGAAAACCCTCCACGGATCATTAATCGACGATGAAGGAATTGAATTTCCTATTAGCTCGATGGTGGTTAAGGGGGAATATCTTACACTAGATGGAAGTGAAGAAAGACTAGTGGGCATGTATTCATGGATTACAGACCAGGTTCAGTGGTGTATCACTTCACAAACTTGATCGTTGGCACAAACATCCATCTTCAGACAATGTCAAGCAAGAGCTCAACCAAGGTACACTACTACCTGCCTCATTCAGAGCACGATAGATTAATGGAGACAATTATCAATAGAGAGGATCTAGATGGATTTATTGAATGAGGCCAGTCAACTTTACATAAGAGAAAGAATTGCATAAAAAAATGTTATGTTCTACTTTGAGGTATGTGTAGTTTTATGTTATTTCATTGGTACATGCATTTTTTGTTCATACATACATACATACATGTCTTTGCCTATGTTTTTTATTTTTCCTATATGTATTAAACTGTTCCATGCTTCTCTTTTATGTTGAATAAAATGGTGATGTGATTTGGATCAAATTTGAGTAATTTGAGTTAGTATTTTCTTAAATATATCTATTTATGTTTGTAGCATTTGAAGATAGCGGTTTTGATAGGTTCTCAAGATTAGAATTACCTAGGTTTTAGGAAATTTTTTGAAGTACATAATCTATTACAATGGTCTTGAAAATTTAACTTGGTAGATGAAACCTTTTAGGAATCCATGTATGGATAGAAGGGTCTTCCACTTGGGGTAGGGAGTGATCATAAAGTTTCAAGGGTGGTATTTTGAGATATATACTTGAGAAAAGCATTGGGGAACTATGAAATTCCTTATCGATCAAATATCTCTTTAGTTTCTCTCTCTTTAGTTTTGTGTCCACCCAAACCTTTTTCATGCTTTGGGTACCTTGACGTATATCCCCAACCCAAAAAAACTTATATTATGATGATTATGTTGGTTTAGGGTTTTGGTTCCCTGTGCTCTTATAACCCAAAAAACTCTTATATCCCCAACATTTTTCATAGATTTGGTTCCCCATGCTCAATACTCACCCAAATCGAGCCAAATTTTGGGTTTTTTCCCTTATCCAAGCATCGTGTCATCAACCTAGGGTTTCCACTAATATATTTTAAAACATGCTCATTTATGGTTGGAGATTGATGCTTTATTCCTATAGATAACCACTTAGAGTGATGTGTCATCATCATCACCAACTTCATCTCTAAGCTCCTCATCAACATCCATCATCATCATCTTCTTCATCATCGCCATCACCATCACCACCATCGTCAATGTCTTCATCATTGCCACCATCTTCATCATCATCATGAACTCTAACTCTAACCCTAATTCAATTTCCTTCTATAACTCTAGCCCCAACCGTCACCCAAACCTTATCACTAAGCCATCTTCTTCATCATCGCCATCACCATCACCATCACCATCACCATCACCATCACCATCACCATCATCGTCACTATCACCATCATCATCATGTCTTCATCATCATCACCATCTTCATCATCATTGTTAACTCTAACTCTAACCCTAATTCAATTTCCTTCTAAACTCTAACCCTAACCCTCACCCAAACCCTGGCACTAAACCATCTTCTTCATCATCACCATCACCATCACCATCACCGTCAACGTCTTCTTCATCATCACCATCTTCATAATCATCATTAACTCTAACTCTAACGCTAATTCAATTTCCTTCTATAACTCTAGCCCCAACCCTCACCCAAACAATAACTCTAACTCTAACTCTAACTCTAGGTTCCTCATCAACATCTCCATCATCATCATCTTCTCCATCTTCATCATCACCATCACCATCACCATTACCATCATCATCAACGTCTTCATCATCATCACCATCATCATCATCATACGTGCCCGGTGAAAGATTTTGCAGAGTAGACCCTCGTGTGCAAAAATTGCACACTCCCTCAGTGAGCAAAACCCTAGTTTCCAGGATGGACCTACAAGATGAAAACAGGGCCATGGGACCGGAGGAGAGGGGAACCCATGGTACAATCTGTAATATCCCAAATTTTTGGACTAACTATTTGATGATGTTATATTGGGCCACGGCCCCAGCACATATGATTTATTCTTTTGTAGACTGAGATATTGGGCATGGACCCTGATTGATTTTCATTATTTGATTATATACTGGGCAAGGATGCCCCAATGTTCTGATTATGTTTTGATGTGGGTACAAAACCCTAATATACTGATATGATATTTTCTTACATACTGTGCAGTGATGTGAATGACATAATTGACTTATAGGGTGTGTTGAGTGTGGCCTCAAAACACACAGATTACTTATGTACTGGGAAAAACCCCGATGTACCTAGAGGAAATATGATGTATTGGGAATAAGCCCTGAGGTACATTGAGTGTTGGGAATAAGCCCTGGAGCACTTTAAGCTTGATAAATGAATACCGGATCCGAAGCAACTTAAATATTCTAGATGTGCCTCACAACCACATTCTAGCACTAGTGTTGAGCAGGGACTCTGGAATTGCACTAGATTAATGCCCATGTGAGTGTGTTGGTTTAAATGGCTCTGAAGAGCACTCGAGGTTATGGAATTTCAAAGTGTTGAGTCGGAAACACTCCGAAGAGCACTTTTATCACATTTATTTAAAGTGAATAAACGATTAATCTTTTATCCATCATCACCTACTGCGGGAGCTACCATGTTAAACGAGGCAATCCAACATGCAAAGAGAGAGACTAGAGGTGCCTCACCAAGCTAACCACGACCGTCCAAAAGAAGTGGAGCGTATCCCTAAATGTTAAAGAGAAAAGAGTGTCATGTGATGACACATAACTAAATAAAAGATAATTTACCAATAGTCTTTTATGACTAACCTGATTAAAGGCCTCCAAGTTATTATTAAAATTATTATTATTATTAATATTATTATTAGGAGCTTTAAATCATAATGGTGTTAATCTTTATTTATGGGATCTAATTAGTATATCTGATTTATGTATTATTAATATTTTAAATGATGTATTAATAGTTAAGTGAAATATATTTAATAAAGGAATAATTATTAGTATAATTATTATTATTATTAAGAGCATAAATCAAAATGACTTATAGTCAAACAATTGGAAAGGTCCTAGTTCAAGAGGACTAGATATTTAATTAAATAATATCTTTTAATTATTAATTATTGAATTTAAAGAAACTAATTACTTCAACATTCCTAATTCAAGACTTCCCTATTTAAAGAGGGAAGATCCTAAGTTTTGGGGGATCATCTATCCTTCTTGGTGATGATCATTCTCTTATGGTAGTCCAAGAAAAGTATTATGCTCCAAGAAACTGAAGCAGCCTCACCTAATAATTCTCAGTTTTGAACCAACAGTAGACCTAGGGCTTCTACCTCTCATTGCATGTTGGAACCAAGCTCGGGGGCATCCAGATAGAACCAGGAAACGGTTCAAGGGTCAAGGTTGGGAGGAATATGGTAGCCCCAAAGTGATCAAGCCAAGAAGTTTTTTCTACACTAATCATTGTTGAGTGTGTAGGTTACTACAGGAAGGGAGCAAGTTACAAAGTAACCAAGTATGAATCCTAAATCTTCCATTTGAAATTATAATAGAGGTTAAATGTTTATTACCAGGTGCTACCCCAGTACCTTTGGCCTTTTTGTTTTTACCCTAAATTGTTTAAATATAGATTTCTGATAGGAATAAAAAGAAACCACTATAACATAGGATTATTGATCTATAGATTGTCTAGTAGGTCTAGCTATGCTATCCTTTTCTAGACATTCTAGCAGATACACAACCTAGAAAACTATTCTTGAGAACTTAATAAACCTAGATCGCCTTCCAGGACAGAATCATTATATGTACGTATATATTCTCTCAACTCAGAAACAGTGTATGTCTATTATGTTTCATTCTCTTAAATATTTTAGAAATGTTGTTCACCTTAATGTTTTTATATATTTCTGCCAAAGAAAAACTCTCTCTCAGATTCAAGCATCAACGTATTTCAAACTAGTTAAGATCATTTTTCAAAACTACTAACCCTACAGGAAAATGAGTCCAAAATCAAAAGAATCAAGTAATTCTTGCATCAGTTTTAGAGGCTCGAGTTAAACAAAAATATTTCCTTCTACTATCACAACCAAATCGTAGAACACACATGTCATCATTTTGACCAACAACGATCCCAAAGCCATTATCGAAATATTAGTACCCAACAGTAAAACAAATATAGTACGTTCCCAGAGCATTTCTTTATCAACACGTCAATCAACCCATCAACAGAATTTTCAACGCATCATACAGGCACCACGATTTACAAATTTAATATCAGGCATATCTTTCCTATAACCTAAATTTTGAAGAATAGCTCAAATGATAAACCATTCCAGAAATCAACAGACCATCATAATCATAGTATAGAAACCCTTACCCATTCAAAGGTTAAATTGAAATCGTAGGTTAAGGATACGGCTCTTAACAAACACACAAGGGTTACATAGCAAACCCCAGCCGAACCTTTATAAGATAAACATGCATAGTAGTGTTACTCATTAACAACGATATAAGGATCAATTCCCCCTACCTTTCATTTAAAACCGTGTGATTATTCTACCTACTTCAAAATACCAGAAGCGTAAATAGTGAAATACCCAAATCTTAAGAGTATGACAGGCGTAGAAATTTTAGCCCTAGAGTCACGGAATATATCATCGAAACATTCATAGTAACAAACCACATCTTACGAAAATATTAAGATATAGACATCACCCATATAAATTAAAAATGCAGAGTTTAATAGGTTATCGAGCCCTTACGAATTTTACATAGGAAGACAACCTAGTACCCATACAAATGCATTATGAAAACTTAGGTAAACCCCAACTCATTTAGGTATTACCATTTAGACATCTAGAGTCAACAAAATCAGACATAGAGCCGAATGGCCAAAATATTCTACTAAAACCTGTAGAGTCTACAAATGATAGTATATACATTTCGTTCACAACAGTCCAGCCAACGACGACTTCCAAGAAACTCAAAACTAGTCACAGTGAACTCAATCGAGCTCATCAAGTTCCCCCATAGCAAACGTAAGGCACTCCACAGGGGCGAGAGGAGGAGAGAAGATAATGTGGACTCTGGACTTACCAGTGGCCAATGCTCCCAAGACTAAGTCATGATCAGTATCCTGTACCCACACCGACAAAGAAGACCAAACCATCTACCTGTCAAGTAAGTAAACATTTCCAGTTAGAGACTGCTCATTTCCGGCACTATCAAAACTATAAAATTTGCAAAGGATATAAATATATAAATTAACTTCTTCCATCGTCAAGTCTGCATATCGAACCCTTCGAAATGGGTAGACCATGGGCCAAGCTCAGGTCGGACCATCAAACCCTCAGATGCATTCAAACCTTCAGACAAAGGAAAAAGAACCATGGGCATCGAAACCCTCAATGGGTAGTATCCAAGAATCAAACCCTCACTTAGATGGCACTCATTGGCATGCCTTATTGTAAGGTTGCTTTAATTACCACACCAACCCCAAATATTTCCTACCAGGTCGTGATCTCCATAGTGGTGATGGTATTCACGACCCAAATATAATAAAAAACGCAAAGGTGTTACACAAACCTCAAGTAGGGTATAATGTCAAGCAAATAACGATAGGGTCCTTATGGTATGAAGGCCCAATAAAGACTTCCACTTTTCCATCCAAACATTTCATGTGACAATCGACACCTATGTAAACAGAAGTATTATTTAAGCATGGGACTAGTGAATGAACACATAGATTAGGAACCTCCGTAAGTATACCTGAAAACTAGGAAAAGAAGAGAAGTCATTAGCAAAAGCGCTAAGTAAGTTGCGAGCCTCTATTTTATTACCCCTACCTCTCTGCAGCCCTGATAGGGTACCTTTCCGTTTTAAAAGACCAAGTATCACATCATGAGCATCAACCCCCATCAATAAAGGATCCATTCCACCTGAATTACCAGTGAAACTTTAATACGTATACTTTCGAACCCTTACAATCGTAAGAAGGAGATTCACATTATTGCATTCAATACATTATACACATGTGACAACTCATACATGTCAAACATTTTATAAACACTTCCGCAAAGCTGTAGAACTTTATAATCAACAAACCATGATACTTAGGAAGCTAATTCAAGAAGAGAAATCAAATATCGGTACAGTAAGTACTTATCAATGCTGAAGTTAGTATTCATTGTATCTTTTCCAGTTTATCCCAGTATCGGAAAAATTTTAAAATTTTCTATTTTTTTGGGACATTACACTATCTCGGCGAACTAAATCCAACGGAGTCGATGGTTCGTCGATCGGAGCCACAGTCGTCACTCTATGGCTCATTCTGTATCGCATCCAAAAGGCCTTCAAGGACACCTGTTGGATACCTACTAGGGGCATAGAAGTCCAACCATGTAGTAAAACCTGGTTCTGGGGAGTCCTGCAAGTGTGTCTAGGTAGGTTCTGGCTGGGAACGCTAGCCGTAAGTGCCCGGCCGACTATTTTGTAGAGTTGACCACCGTGTGTAAAAATTGCACACTCCCTCACTGAGCAAAACCCTAGTTTCCAAGATGGACATGCAAGATGGAACCGGGGCCACGGTACCAGAGGAGAGGGGCACCCCTGGCACTATCTCGATGTCCTGAATCCAACGGAATCACTGGTTCGTCGGTCGGAGCCACGGTTTTCATTCTATGGCTTGTTCCATCTCGCATCCAAAAGGCCTTCAGGGACACCTGCTCGATACCTACCGGGGGCACATAAGTCCAACCATGCAGCAAAACCTAGTTCCTGGGAGTTCTATAGGTGTGTCTAGGAAGGTTCCGGCTAGGAACGCTCGCCATACCTGCCCGGTCGATGATTTTTTCCAATCTTTTCGTTTTGTTGAATTATTTTCACAATTTTGTTTTGTTTAGGTTTTTGACTTATTTTGTTTTAAATTTTTGATTTATTTTTATAAGTTTGATCTAGCTCCTATAGTTGAAGTTTCATTTCAAATTATGAGTGAGTGAGTTTGCTTATGAAATGACTGATGCAATGCTTTAAGGAATAATACAAGCTAGCAGTAGGTGTAATTTTCTATATATGCATATGTGCTGCCAGATTGTCCAATCATATTTGTGTAGGTTTCAAAACAAATCATAGCAGGAAAATCCGATGGCAGAGCATGAATTATGTTGGACGACACTTGGCTCAAAGTAGTTACAGAGGACCGAAGGCCCTGGGGCAAATCCTCCAAGTGTCCCTAAATAGCCCCGAGGTGCTCAATTACAATGCTCGTAGCACCCGAACCGTGGCTCGGTTCGCAAATCCGTTGGTTCTGGTGGGTCCGGGACACCGGCTTTGAGCTAGGGGACCCCCCACAGCGCCCCCGACGACCCGGAAGCAGTGCCAACAAGCCATCTACGGAGTTATGGTTTTGCTTAGTGAGGGCCATTCCAAATTCGCTAAAGGGGTGCATTTGTTATCTGGAGGCTCCCGGGCGTGTGTGGCCACTGCGGACAAGTCCACAATGGCCACGTAAGTTCCTAGCGGACGATTTTGCATAGCTGATCCTGTGTGCAAAAATTGCACACTACGATGGGCGAGTGGCTTACAGTAGAAAATATGGAAGTTGTAGGTATCTATGCTTTTCTTCCGACGAAAATTGTAACAGGATTTCCATTTATAATACAGGCATATTTTTTACTCGTTTCGTCAAGAGAAAGTATCATTTTCAATAACAAGTTGAAACAGGGAATCGTTCGTTGTGTTCCATTAGCCCTTTGTTCAACATTTTGTGCTCTGGTAAGTGGTAATTCACCTCTATCATCGAAAACTTGGGTGTATAGGTACCTTCCCTTTCATATTCCTCATAATGCACACATAGTCCATCCTTATCTTGATAAACAAGAGTTTTATAAGAGCTTGAATTTTTTGGGCGTGATTATCTCCCTATATTCGGTTGTCTGATTGGTTGCCAAGCTTGCCTGAAAATTTGTACGTTGAACTTCTTTGTTTTATTGCTGAAAATTGAAAGGGATTTTCAACTCACCTGCACTATGCTCCTTTGTTGAAATATGTAATTTCTTCAAACCACATTGATTTGGCTAGTGTATCAAATGCTGTCGTCCACACCATAATTTATCTTTTGTCAAAGGAGTCGCACATATTGTGGCTGACCAAATGGTTTGGGGAGCTTGGAACTACCGCCAAATATTATTCCATGCCTGAATCTACCCAGAAGGAAATTACAAATTTATATCCTCGAGAATGCCTGAATCTACCCAGAAGGCAATTATAAATTTAGATCCTCGACAAGGTTAGAAACTGTATGAGTGGTTGAATCAGTATCCTAAAATTACAGAGCTTTCTATCTCAAAGTTTGCAGAGAGGCTCCTAGATGTACTATTAGACTCAACAGACAGTAAACTTGTTATCACCACTCCACATTTTTTGCACTATTTATCTGCAAATAACTACGTCTGGCCCAAAGAGCTTACCAGTATTTGAAAGAATATTCCCCTAGTAGATGAAGGTGGCCACATCATTAGGGTACGAGGCTCTTTGATGTTTCTCCAGCCTGCATCCACGAGTAATTGGGACAAGTTAATATGCCAAGTTAATTGGGCAAAGGTGTCCCTGAATGGCCCCGGGGTGCCCGACTAGAATGCCCATTGCAGCTAAACAGTGGCTTAGTTCATGAATCTGTCGGTTCTGGTGGGTCCAGGATCCCCGGTTTCAACTACAAGACTCCCCACAGCGTCCCCCAAAGACCCAGAAGCAGTGCCAACGAGCCATCTCTGGAGCTAGGGTTTTTCTCAGCGAGGGCCATCCAAATTTGCTCAAGGGGGGCATTTCTCATCCGGAGGCCCCCAAGCATGCCTAACCACTATGGACAGGTCCACAATGGCCACATGGACCTGTGGGAGGTGACGGAATCCAATTCCGCTCGCTGGTTTGGGTTCCGTGGCCCCGGGGCAAATCATCCAAGTGTCCCTGAATGGTTGCAGGGTGCCTGACTAGAATTCCCGTAGCACCGAACCGTGGCTCGATTTGCGAATCTATCGATTTTTGTGGGTTCGGGATGCCGAGTTTCAGCTAGGGGGCCCCCCACAATGTCCCCCAAAGACCCAAAAGCGGTGCCAACGAGCCATTTCTAGAGCTAGGGTTTTTCTCAGTGAAGGTCATTCCAAATTTGCTCAAGGGGGCCATTTCTCATCCGGAGGCCCCTGGGCATGCATGGCCACCGTCGACAGGTCCTCAATGGCCACATGGACCTATGGGAGGTGACAGAATTCAAGTCCTCTAGCTAGTTTGGGTTCCATGGCCCCGAGGGAATTCCTCCAAATGTCCCTGAACGACCCCAGGGTGCCCGACTAGAATGCACGTAGCACCCGAACCATGGTCATTTAATGAATCCGTCAATTCTGGTGAGTCCCGGACATTGGGTTTCAGCTAGGGGTCCCCCCACAGTGTCCCCCGAAGTCCCGAAAGCGGTTCCAACGAGCCATCTCCAGAGCTAGGGTTTTTCTCTGTGAGGGTCATTCCAAATTTGCTCAAGGGGGCCATTTCTTGTCCGGAGGCCCCTGGGCGTGCGTGGCCACCATGGAAAAGTACACAATGGCCATGTGAACTTGTGGGAGGTGACGGAATCCAAGTCCTCTCACCATTTTGGGTTTCGTGGCTCCAGGGGAAATCCTCCAAGTGTCCCTAAATAGCCTCGGGGTGCCCGACTAGAATGCCCGTAGCACTCGAACTATGGTTCGGTTCGTGAATCTGTCAATTTTGGTGGGTCTGGGATGGAGGGTTTCAACTAGGAGACCCCCCACAATGTCCCTCAAAGACCTGGAAGTGGTGTTAATGGGTCATCTGTGGAGCTAGGGTTTTGCTCAATGTTGGCCATTCCCAATTCGCTCAAGGGGTGCATTTCTTGTCTAGAGGCCCCCGGGCATGCGTTGCCATTGTGGACAAGTCCACAATGCCCACATGGACCAATGAGAGCCGACATAATCCAATTTCACTCAACGGTTTGGGTGTCATGGCCCTGGAGCAAGTCCCCGAAGTGTCCGTGAATGGCCATCACTGAGCAAAACCCTACCTCCGGAGATGGCCCATTTGCACCGCTTCTACATCTTTGAGGCACCTTGTGGGGGGTCCCCTAACTGAAACCTGTCATGCCAGACCCATCGGAATTGACGAATTCATGAACTGAGCCACAGTTCGGGTGCTACGGGCATTTCAGTCGGGCACCGTAAGGCTTTTCAGGGACACTTGGAGGATTTTCCTCGGGGCCACGAAACCCAAACATGAGAGAGGACTTGGATTTCGTCGCCTCCCACAGGTCTATGTGGCCATTGTGGACCTGTCCACGGTGGTCATGCACTCTCTGGGGCCTCCAGATGAGAAATGGTCCCCTTGAGCAAATTTAGAATGACCCTCACTCAACAAAACCCTAGCTCTGGAAATGGCTCATTGGCACCGCTTCCGGGTCTTTGAGGGATACTGTGGGGGGTTCCCTAGATGAAACCCAGCATCCCGGACCCACCGGAATCGACGGATTCGCAAACCGAGCCACGGTTCGGGTGCTATCGGCATTCTAGTCGGGCACCCCGGGGTCGTTCAAGGACACTTGTAGGAATTGCCTCGGGCCATGAAATCCAAATTGACCAGAGGAATTGGATTTTGTCACCTCCCACAGGTCCACGTGGCCATTGTGGACCTGTCCACGGTGGCCACGCACGCATGGGGGCCTCCGGATGATAAATTGTCCCCTTGAGCAAATTTGGATGGCCTTCACATTGGGGTCAGCTTTTCAAAATCATCCATTGGGCACTTATAGCTAGCATTCCTAGTCGGAACCTCCCTAGCCACACCTGCAGGACTCCTTGGAACCCGGTTTTATTGCATAGTTGGAGTTCTATGCCCCCGACAGGAATCCAACAGGTGTCCCTAAAGGCCTTTTGGATGTGAGACAGAATAAGCCATCGACGAACCATCGACTCCATTGGATTTAGGACATCGGGGTAGTGCCAAGGGTGCCTCTCTCCTCTGGTACTGTGGCCTCAGTGTCATCTTGCACATCCATCTTGGAAACTAGGGTTTTGCTCAGTAAGGGAGTGTGCAATTTTTGCACACGATGGTTAACTTTGGAAAATCATCCACCGTGCAGGTATGGCTAGCATTCCCAGTCGAAACCTGCCTAGAAACACCTGCAGGACTCCCCAGAACCAGGCTTTGCTATACGGTTTGACTTCTATGCCCTCGACAGTTATCCAGCAGGTGTCCCTGAAGGCCTTTTGGATGCAAGATGGAACAAGCCATAGAATGACGACCGTGGCTCCGATCGATGAACTGTCGAATCCATTGTATTTAGGACACCGAGATAGTGCTAGGGGTGCCCCTCTCCTTCAGTCCTGTGGCCCTGGTTTCATCTTGTACGTCCATCTTGGGAACTAGGGTTTTGCTCAGTGAGGGAGTGTGCAATTTTTGCACAGGGGGGTAAACTCTGCAAAATCTTTCGTTGGGCAGTTATGGCTAGCGTTCCCAGCCGAAACCTACCTAGACACACCTGTAGGACTTCCCAAAACTAGGTTTTGCTACACGGTTGGACTTCTATGCCCCCGGTAGGTATTTAGCAGGTGTCCTTGAAGGCCTTTTGGATGCGAGACAGAATGAGCCATAGAATGATGACAGTGGCTCCAATCAATGATCCATCGATTCCATTGGATTGAGGATGCTGGGATAGTGCCAAGGGTGCCCCTCTCCTATGGTCCCGTGGCCCGAGTGCCATCTAGTACGTCCATCTTTGAAACTAGGGTTTTGCTCAGTGAGGGAGTGTGCAATTTTTGCACACAAGGGTCAACTCTGCAAAATCATCCGCTAGGCACTTACAACTAGAACTTGCCTTGACACACGTGCAGGACTCCCCAGAACCTGGTTTTGCTATACGATTGGACTTCTATGCCCCCAAAAGGTATCCAGAAGGTGTCCCTGAAGGCCTTTTGGATGCGAGACGGAACGAGCCATAGAATGACGACCGTGACTTCGATCGACGAGCCGTCGACTCCATTAGATTCATAACACCGAGATAGTGCTAGGGGTTCCCCTCTCCTCCGGTCCTATGTCCCCATTATCATCTTGTAGGTCCATCTTGGAAACTAGGATTTTGCTCAGTGAGGGAGTGTGCAATTTTTGCACACGGGGTCAACTCTGCAAAATTGTTCGCCGGGCACGTATGATGATGATGATGGTGATGATTATGAAGACGTTGATGATGATTGTGATGGTGATGGTGATGGTGATGAAGATGATGACGATGGAGAAGATGATGATGATGGAGATGTTGATGAGGAACCTAGAGTTAGAGTTAGAGTTAGGGTTAGAGTTAGAGTTAATGATGATGATGGATATAGTGGTGATGATGAAGATGTTGATGGTGATGGTGATGGTGATGGTGATGGTGAAGAAGGTGGTTTATTGCTAGGGTTTGGGTGAGGGTTAGGACTAGATTTATAGAAGGAAATTGAATTAGGGTTAGAGTTAGAGATAATGATGATGATGAAGATGGTGGTGATGATGAAGAAGTTGATGGTGATGGTGAGGATGAAGAAGATGGTTTAGTGCTAGGGTTTGGGTGAGGGTTGGGGCTAGAGTTATAGAAGGAAACTGAATTAGGGTTAGAGTTAGAGTTAATGATGATGATGAAGATGTTGGTGATGATGAAGATGGTGGTGATGATGAAGACATTGATGATGATGGTGATGGTGATGGTGAGGATGGTTTAGTGTTAGGGTTTGGGTGAGGGTTAGGGCTAGAGTTATAGAAGGAAATTGAATTAGGGTTAGAGTTAGAGATAATGATGATGATGAAGATGGTGGTGATGATTAAGACGTTGATGGTGATGGTGAGGATGAAGAAGATGGTTTAGTGCTAGGGTTTTGGTATCCTAAGAGTGTAAGACTCTAACCTCTAACTCTAGAGCGCCTTATTTGCATGGATAAATGGGCCAACTAAGTGCACCTATACTGGGATTATTTGAGGAATGCAAGCATGTATCCTCCTAGAGATCTGCCCCCTTTAACTTAGACCATAATCCTCATGTATGAGTGCCTAGAGAACTGCACTCTCTCACTATGCATGCAAAACTAAATAAAAAAAATGCAGAATTAGAACTAAACTGCTAATTTAGGAAAAACATCTAAATTGGAAATTAATGGAGGATGGCGCATGCATTTGCTCCCTATCTCTCTCATCCATAAATTCTAGTGCATCCTGTTACATCTTGTTTTCACAGTCAAGTGACAAATTCCTAATCCTCTAATGCTACAAGTGCGAATTCCGAAGATGATTTCCACTATCACCTCAGCAAAGATTTTCCCAAGTTTTAGGCCTACTTTAAAGGCCAGGGGAGGCTTCTAGATCAAGGTTGGAGAAAAGGTATTAGGATTTCAAAATTATTTGAAGATTAAGACATGTTTTCCATTAATTTAAAGTCCCATGTGAGTGCTTAATTCAGAAAGTTGCAAGTGAATTAATCAAATAGACACCTTTCAGAAATAAATATTTGCTCATGTGTAAAATGAAAGATTATTCATGGATAAATAAAGATATTCACAAAACTTAAATCAACAATTAACCATAATGTTGTAGAATCAAAATTCACATTAAAACATGTTGGCTTATTTCCCAAAATCATCCACAAATGATATTATCTAATAATGCCAAGGTTATAGTTATTAGTTTATGAGTGATTATTGAATGAGACCCTCTTGGAGAGAGTAAAATCTTTGCAAAAGGGTGTCACCCAGTCTATTAAGGGTCCAACTAAGTTGTAGTGATTTGCCATATGATCCATGAGCATATCAATATAAAAAGATGTGCTGGAAATAAAATCAGTAAACCACTTGCGCAGGTTTGGTAACTTCTAGAATGTAAATGATTAGATGATTGTAAACATTCATTCAATAAACCATAAACATTTAGGATATGTTGTGTGTAATTGCTTAAGACAAATTTGTGAAATAATAACCATTCAAATAACATGCAATTAACACTATGATCCATAGATGAGAGTTGTGAATTGTGATAGACTAGTCATTATATATGTGGCGAGGGTCCTATTTCAAATGGATTAATTTAGGATAATCAAATTATTTTAGGTGTTGTATATGAAGTGGTTATGGACCTAGTAATTCCAAGGGTGAATCATATAGATCTCGAGGATGGAAGGCTTGTTTTGGAAAAGGATGGTAGTTGGTTGAAGGTTAGAGATGGAGGAGACAATTCTTTAAAGCATGCTGATAATGATAAAGGTGAAGCCAACAAAGGGATGCAAGTGAATGATGTTTGTAGTGTCAAAATGAAGAGAAAGAAGTGTGTAAAACATAAAATCTCTCTTATGAGGCTAGTCCTAGGAAAGGATATCAAAATGCATGAGGTGGTGGGAATGGATTCCCATGCTCTTGTTGGAATATTTCATGGTAAAAAGATGGGGGAATTGTCTCTAAGCGTGTAGTTATAGGAAAGATGGGCTCTTAGGCTTGGGTACATTCCTAATTTATTTATATCAACTACAAGTTACCTAGGGTTTCTTTTCATATATCAAGAGGATTTTGAGGAATATTTTGGCCTGTGATTGGAAGTGGGAGATGATTTTGCTTACGCTATATATTTTTTTGTAGCCCTAAAGTCACCACACTTTGTAATGTAAATATCACTCCTTAGTTTGCTTGGTTAGGTAAGTTGTTGCTGAAAGGAAAAGATGCAAGACCCATTCAAATACAAGGGACTCATATTGAGGTCACTTGGTGTCTAGAAATAACATCTATATGTATGTGAGAAATTTTCCATAAAATTCTTATCAAAGACAAAATCATGTATGCAAAAATGTAATCAAAGACAAACTCATATACACAAGTGCAGATCCATCTATTAATATGCAAAAATGATCCAATCATGTACACTTTTGGAAAAATGGAACATCGTTCCCAGGGTCTATATAATGGAAACTCGTGCCCCATACAAAAAAAAGGAAACTCATGCCCTATACAAAATATGTCCCCTACACAAAATATGGCAACTCGTGCTGAAAATGCCACATTGTGGCTAGTGTACATAGGAGGGTCTCTCAATCCTCCTACCCACCCTCGAAGCTCCTAGGTGCATCTCCAAAATCGATCTTCCTCTTCTTTGTGCTAGAGGAAGTTGGGTCCTTCCGACGTCTTTGAGCACGTCCCCTTGATCCCTGAAATGACAACAATAATATGTCAACTTTTTCTAGCAATTATACAAGTATAAAACATAATTTCAAAATAAAAATAGTTTTCAAATCTTGGATAACTCACCACATGCGAGACTATAAGTCATGAGGGGGTCTCCTTCCTCTATGATCCAAGACTCTCAGAAATGCCACCCTGCAACATTTAGAACAAATATATCAATGTTGAAACTAGATGCATATAGTAATTTCCATTAAAATTGAATGATATTTTCATAAACTAGTCAATCTCACCGTGAACAAAATTGGCTGGTCTTCGGGGCTGGCGGATGGAGCAGTTGGCTGGATAGCCTGCTCCGATGCTAGGGTGGACGGTAAAGGGGAGGATGTAGCCACATCAATGGTGGCTACACCACTGGGGGGAACAGTGGAAGAAGGGGGTGTGGCAGGAGGAGGCATGGACTGAGCTGGACGAAGTGGAGATGGACATCTAGGGCTATAAACCCCAACTGGCTATAGTATGGATCGGGGCACCCTGGAAGGGGAAGAGAGTATGGTGGGGGAATGTGGGGGGGGGAGAGGTTTTTGTTGTGGTAGAGGGATGGGTGACTGTGGATGGGTGGTGTGTCGTGGTCGGATGGGGTAGGATGGGAACATGGGAAACTGATACAAAGGTGGAGCTGGATATGATACGTAAGGGGGATCTGGATGGAACTGTGGTGCTATATAGGAGGCGGGGTATGGATGGAAGGGGTTGGGGAATGGGGCATGTATTCCGGGCGATACAACTAGCATATAGGGTGGCCGAAAGGTCGGGGAGGGAGGAATAACGGCACTAGCAGGCCGAGGTGCTCGCACCTACATACACATTTATAACCTCATAGTTTAATATACATTTAAATATAAATATACATGGGCAAGTCATCATAGTTGAAATTAAATTTATGCTTTAATACACATGATACCTGCGCACATGGAGAACTGCTAATCCCCAGTGGTGATGGCTGGTCGTTGGAGCCCGCGGACATGTGTGCGAACACTACAGTTTTTAGACTGAATTTATAAAAACAATATTAACAATATTAAACACAATGCAAATGAGAATGACAACGATGGTACTTAAAAAACATGACTGCAATTAATTTATATTCAAGTTAGATGATATTCAATATTCTGAAAGGGTAGAAGGTGGCATGGCATGAAATTAAAATTAAATAAGGTGAGAGGGCATAGAAGGTGACATGGTGAGCTTTTCCTTTTCTAGAGTCATCCCCATGAGTAGGTGAGCTTTTCCTTTGGCCCTAGAGAGATGGGCAGTGCCTCATAAGCCAATTGAATTCATGTCCATTTACAAATTTGAATTGGAAACCTATGTAATGTGTTTGGGTTCTTGATAAAGAGTTCCTAGGTTTTGATGTCTTCTTATAGATTTGTAGTTTCCTACAAGCTTGATTCACCCAGTGGAAAAGTATTTGCATCCCTAGAGTGAGGATCTTGAGTGCCTTTATTTCCATAACATTTACATCATCAAATAAAATGGCATCTCATTGTTTAAATTTGCAAAGAGGTGCTAAATAGCAGTTAAGTTAGTGTGCATGTTATTTAATACACTTTAGAGTGTTGATCGTTAGAAAAAGGAAGAAAGAGAAATCTTTTTCATGATTAACATACTTACAAGCTTGAATGTGCCATGTTCTTTTGCATTGACTGAGTAATTATGTGTTCTTGATTGAATAGCTATGTTGTCAGAATGATATCACTTGATTGAAATCAAAGAAATCTTGGGTGAAATGAGTTAAATGAGTATTCTTGATGCCAAATGTTTTACCAAGTTGTATTTGAATCAAGATAATAGCAAGGCCCCATAGACCATATTTGTAAGATTATCGCTCTTTCTTATGTGCCTTACATCATTTTCAAAAACTTTAGTGACAATACATGTGATAAGTTGTTTTATGTTGTCTACATGTCTTTCCTAATAGCATGTTCTAGGAGTAGTAGTATGATTACTTTCAGTCTCAAGTATTAGAAAAAATTGGAAATCCTGTGATAATAAACTAAGGTAATAAGGACATGAGAAACATCAGGTTCTTGAATTTCTAGAAGCTTGGCCACTATGATTCTCTTTTTCTCGATAGTTTTGCACAATGCAGTGAAAATTCATAGCAATAAATAGTTTTTCTATTGGTCTCGGTGGATGCGAAAGTGACAAGTACAACATCTCAGTGAACTCAATTGATGCAACAAAGTTAGCATAAGCATAGAAGTGATTTGACCACCTTTACCATTAAAAGAACCTATTAGTACAATACGGGGGAAAGTGATAATTACCATGGTAATATATTCTCAAAGTTTAAGCTTGAAGAACACATGGCATCAGGGCATGGAAACAAAGGTTGATTTGGTGGACAAAGTGATGGGCATTGGAGCAATTGGCACACCTATTGAGCCAAGAGTCAAATGACCCATACTGTGGTCATTTGAAGATGATTTGGACAAGGAGAGTAAATGGAAAAGATAACTTGGATGACATGGTGACAAATTTCAAAGCAACAATAACACACATGGCATTGGTCAAGCACAGGAAGAGCAAGCAAGCATTGGATGGTAGTCTGAGGATGAAGTACACTATGGGCATCACCAAAACCCTAGCTGCGGGCTCATCATTGGTCAAGTAAGAATGACAGATTTTGGAAATTTCTCTCCCATTTGTATAATCATCAAAGGTCTAGGATTCCTAAAGTGAACATGGACAAATGTTTAGAGTTTTCTTCGGTTTTCATGTTTTATAAGGTTTCATTTTTTGGGGGGTGGGATTATACGAATTTATAGCTCTCAAATAAATTAGACAATATTATAAACACAACTGTAAAATACGATGATAATATGGTAATTACTCAATGCTAATTAATTTGTAATTACTAAACACAAATTACTTGTAACTGGATCTAATTATTCAAAGTAAAGAAGTTGCCTATGTGTATTGTGCCACAATCTCCTTTGCTACCGCCATGGCTCCATCGAGGTCAAAGGAACTGACGTCCTCCCACCTGGGGGATGGAGACCCGGCCCTGAATAACTGAACATTAAAACAAATAAAGTCAACAATGTGTAATTCAAAGTTAAATATATTAAACAATACGATATCAAATAAAATACAACAAATACTTGAACATTAAATAAAACAATAGAAAACATGATCCATGAAGCTCCATGTGGCATGCATTTGCGTATCACCATGGCAAGAATGACCACAGTGAGAATAATGATGTGCCATTGTTCCAGCAGAACTAGAAGGCCCTTCCTGGGTTCCACCTATACCCGGCATGTCCCAGCCACCACCCATAGACTGTGCAGCTGTCTGTGTCTCATCGATGTCCTCTCGGCTCTGGGAAGACATGGACACAAATTTGGTATGTCTAAGAAAGTTATGTTTGGCACGTCTAACAGATTCATGAATCTCATATAGGCCGCTACCAAACCCGAGTGGCTGAGGAGGGGGGTTTGGCTCTCTCCTGGGAGTAGGAGGTCCTCTAAGTGGGTTGTGGTGCGTCTGAGGTTGATCTTGGGAAAAGCCAAGGCCGACACCCTGAAACTCAGTGATGTCAAAATAGTTGACATGGTACCCTAGATCAAACTCAACCCACAATTTCCAAAGGAAATACCGTGGAACCTCCAAATTGTTGCACGGGGGCCTGTCAAACACCATGAACCACCTCTTTCTCCAGTTATCTCTCCATGGCTAGTAAATGCACTAGTCCATTTAAAACCAAGCCCTCGTCATAGTTGGAGGTTGTTCCGTCGAGAGAACTATGAACTTGCTATACAAGTGGGATTTGGTGATGTTGAGGTGTTTTATCTGCTCTTTAGACAACCTAGTGGAGTAGTGTTCCCTCATTCGAGCCCTGTATTGGCTCAAGTTTGTTATCTCACTGTGTGCAATATTGATTGATTCAATAATGTTTTGAAGTGATGAAGCCAAGGAAACCCGAGAGGGTTCCTTGGTACTGTTCAATTCATTACTTAGTGCCCTCAATTGATTTAAGTCTTGGTGTAATTGATCTTTGGGGTTTTCATTCAGTTCATTGTCAGTTCCCATATTGTCTTCTAGAGGTCGGGTTTCATTAGTTTCATCGGATGGTTCAGGTGCGTCTGACATCTTGTTAGGTGTAGATGGCCTGCAATTAAATTTCCTTGGTTTTTTAATGTCTTGTAAATTTTTTTAAAAATTAAACTTCAAATGGAAAACAAAAAGAAACACAAATTTGTGCTTTGAGGAGCACCTACCTGGAGAAATGGATGGCACCATGGTCCAGGGGCGATTTCTTGGTGTTGAGGAGGATGGTTGCTCGAAGATGTGTTCGCGGGGTTGCATAGTGCACTCGCGGATTGGATAGTGGGCTCACGGGTTTGTCGAAAATGACAAACCCGTAAGCTCTGTTTTTGTTTTATAAAAAAACAAAGGCACGTGCGTGCCATTTTGTACGTACGCGTCAAAGGCGCATGCATGCCCCTTTTGTCCACGTGGGAAGAACCACGTGGACGTTCGGCATTGCCGAAGCAGCGATGCGCACGTTCTTGGTTGCTTGAAGACGCGTTCGTAGGGTTGCACAGTGCGCTCGCGGGTTGGACAGTGGGCTCACGGATTTGTTGAAATTACAAACTAGTGAGCTCTATTTTTTTTATATACAAAAACAGAGGCGCACACGCGCCATTGACGCGTGCCACGTGGACGTTCGGCATTGTCGAAGCAGCGACGCGTGTGCGCCTTTGGAGGTGCGTGCATGTCGTTTTGTTTTTTCCACTCACGCACTATTGTTGCGGTTATTTTGGGTATCAGCTTCATGCGGGTACCCTTGATACATTTTTTAATTTGTCTATCAAGTGTTGATCTTGATTCTCATGCTCTTTGGTAGCATAAGATCACTAGGATCACGATTGAGGAGATCGGATCCAAGCATGATTTGATGTATGTCCAGTTATATTCCATGCACGATGACTACCCATCAATATGGTTGATGTCCATGATGATGAATGTAGTCAATGTGTTGTTGGACATCCACTGAGGGCGGGACCTATGAGTGACATATGGCATACTTCTTACTAGAGGAAGGACCAGGTATCAGGTGATGATAAATAGGAGGCAATGAAAACCACAACAAAATGAAGGGATGTCAAGGGCACCTTTTTTTACATTCTTACTAATTGTGTTGTTGGAAAGTTGCTCCGACAGTGGGAGTTTAGGTTTGAAGTTGTTGCACCTCATGTTTATGATAGGTTTATTAGAGCATGGGGAATGTTCCACCTCCATGACGAGGTATCCTTTTACTTTGCTAAAAATATTAATGCAAATTTCATCTTACACGTGCATCCCGATTACATGAGTACACTATCACCTTTCTATGGCATTGGGAAATGACGTAGTTATGAGCATCCGATGGCTTGCAGAGACCCTTCTACTATACCACCCCATTCTCAACTGAATCTCTTCCCTAGTTAGATTGTTATACGATCTGAGGATCTAGCTAAATATAATGGACAATAATATAAATAAAATGATGACCGATATTTTCTTTAAGCAAAATGGCCTTGTTCTCTTTTAATGGCCACAAAATAGAGTATTAATTTCCCAAAATATTGAGATCACAATGTAATACTTAGACCATTCTTTATACTACCAACTAGTCTTGAATTGGTGATAGTTTGTGAAGAGGTCAACTTTTATGCATTTTGATATGGGAACTAAATCTTGATTTCTAAGTCCTTACCATAACCAAATTTGCAAATAGGATGAGAAAATAAAGACAAATATCAAGATCCTTTTAGATATGTACAAAATATTGGCTTGTGTGTGTCTCAAGTTATAAGGCTAATCTTCAACAAGGTATGATCATGAAAGAGAGGGAAGGACAACCATTTAAACCTGTAGGTTATGGGTACTAGGGATGGATCGTTTTAAGATGCAAGATAGGGTATGAGTACTAGGGTTGGCCCCTAATATTTAATATGAACCACTTCCTAAAATAGTTTCTAGTAATTATGAATGTTAAATGTTATAGGCATCGAGGACTACAACATTATAATCATAACACTAATATTTTTATTCTTTATAACAATAATAACATGAATGGAAGAGATTCCTAACAAGTTCCATCATCCACACATTATAATTTGCAGAAATGCTATGTACCAATTGTATCATTTACATAGTTGTATGTCATTCACGAGTGTTGTCTTTTGTTCCATCATCCACTGCATACTCATATCATGACTATATAAACCCTAGCCAACATATCAACTATATAGACCTTTACCAATAGACTTGGACATGCTAGGAGGTGAAAAAGCATTTATGATATCAATATCCTATTAATTGATGGAAATTGTTGTTGTTTAGCTTAAAATTCATACTGTAGCTCAAAAATATAATACAAAATCGTTGATGTCTATGTAGAAAATCATATTGTAGCTTTGTATGCTCTGTATTCAACTTTGAAGTTACACAACAATTTAACCTAGAGAATATAAACATTTTCATTTAGGAAACTTTATAATAACTGTAAAACATAGGTTGATATTTTACATTAAATATGATATAGCAGTATAGGGTCGGAACATAAGATAAGTTGATATCTTACATGCAACCCAAAATTATTGTTTGTAGCAGAGGATAAACAACTGAAATGCCTAAGTAAGAATTGTATGAAACAACCCAAGCATTTCAAAAGCTTAACTTCGCATAGTTATCCTAAATATACCATATATTTTGTGTGCTTGAGTAACTTTATATTTATCACATTAGATAAGAACACCCATGCAAAATACTATTAGGATTGAGAGTCGACTTGTAGATATTTAGTCCAACAATAGCTTATCTTCCCACCAATAAAACAAATAACTTTGCATAGTGAAACTATGAGGAACTAATTTTGCATCATCACAATCCATTTGTAATTATGTTTATTAACAAAAAAAATCCATTGAAGTTTAATGCAACCATTAAATGGTACAATTTGGAATCTTTTTTATCAAAAAATAAATCTAGGCTTGTATCTTTTGGATTTATATGTTGCATCTTCAATTTTTCAACATAGTAGTTCAGCCTATAGAATGGAAACATTTTCGACTGAAAATTCATAACAATGTAAAACCTAGTTGGATATTATATATAAATGTTCATATACCTATATAGGATCACAACATAAGATCTTATTTTATATTGCATTTTTGGAATTACACTATTTAGCAATCTCGAGAACTTACAACACGATTTGACAGGTATGTGCTAGTGGGTTTATGTTTCTTTTGTTGGGGTGTAATATTGTTAATTGAAGGAAAAAATCCATATTGAAGAATAGATATGAGGTGAATGATGTTTACAACTACCATAATCTCTCTCCCCTTTGCCACGTTCTACCACGGTACCATGGCTGTGCGGCTAGGCTTTTGAGCTTTGGAAGCCGCCTTTAATAGCCTACTTTCTCTATAAGAGACCACGATAATTAGCTTGTTGGATGATCATGACCTCAAACCCTACAATGTTATCCCAACTGTGAACAAAGGAACACGAAACGACTAATGAAACAAACATATTTTTTCTTTTTCACAGAATGAAACGAAAAGTCAAAGAGTCCAATAAAAAACCAAAATAGTCTGGTGAGAAACAACGGAACATGGGTTTTTTCTTAAACAAACGTCTTAAAACAAATATACGTGTAGTAGTGATATCTGTAAGGATTTCATATAGGGTCTTCGCAAAGACAGTCTAGTAAAGAATAGTGATGAATTTTCTTGATTGTTCCTGTATGTTAGCTTTTAGAAAGAATGAAATTATGAACACTTACACTGCATCTTATTAAAGAACGGAAGCCCTCCATCTTATTCTTTGGCAAACCATATCCAAAGAATATGCACACAAACTAGTAATTACAATTAATCATATATGAAGCACGGCCCAATATTTTATATAAGGAAAATAAGGAAACTAACACCAATGCATACATTCAAAGGACAATGGATGGATACAACAATTCAGATAACAACTATGCACTGTTAATGATTTTGATTTTTATTGGATTAAACTTAATTGGTAATGTAAATTGTTACAACCTAGCTTAGGGTACATTATTCCATCCCTTCAAGATGAAACAGTCAGCTATCCTTAAACCAGGTGTGGTATGCTATGGAGCCTTTTTGATTGATCGTATACTTATTTTGGGTCATGGGTCATCTCATGTTGACGGTGCAGTTTGACCACTAACCTACATTTATGGAGAAATTTTATCACACAGTTTGACTGTCGACCTACATACCAAGTTCTCTTCATCAACTCCTCTTGTTTCAAGCCACTTATATTTGTCATACAGACGAACACGTTTCCTAAGGTTCTCAGGAATCAAACGGTGGCGCATCCATTGTTCCGTATCACGCTGCTTTACTCTCATTTCTTCCAGCCTAATTGTCAAAGATTGCAAATAGGTCTGCATGTTACGGATGAGAAGTGTAAACAATATAAGTCCCAGGACAGCAAGGGTTATTGAAAAAAAAACTCTCCAACGAACTTGTTGGTTTCCAGACCCTGGCCAAGTGTGCTTAAGTTTTGTAGGCCCCACCATAAGCAGTAAAAATATTTCTGTACAAAATTTCTTGATGCAACAATCCATAGTAAAGTAATAATATTAGTATATATTCCAAAATTGAATGGTCCATCAGTCATAGGAGGACACTCAGCCATTCTAATGTTATTGTAGTTGCTGAAACTATTATCACGGTTATTCCCATAGTACAGATAATCAATTTTACACTCTGGAAAATGATTGTTGCATGCATTTC
Organism: Larix kaempferi; assembly: GCA_027924585.1. NCBI lineage: Eukaryota > Viridiplantae > Streptophyta > Pinopsida > Pinales > Pinaceae > Larix > Larix kaempferi. The sequence continues at coordinate 18,902,099 of BSBM01001002.1, forward strand.
ACCAACAACTATCTTCTCGTTGGACTACAAGCAGATACCAGCAAGCTCCAATGACATGACTTGCAAGCATGTATAAAATCAAAATGTAAGAAACCCCAGGCCCCCAACCCATGTTGTTTCAATAAATACTTCGGCAGTCTTTATCACCTCTGACGTAAGTGGATATATACGATAGAATCTTGGGAAATATTGAAAGAAGATGATAAACTTCAAAACATTCTTCAACCTCAAGATATCTGAGCCCGTCCTACTTTGGATGGACATCAAGGTAATGACCTGAGTAAAAGTAAAAACAAGAATATATATTCCACAGGATGTACAAAACGTACCACTTTGCAATTTGTACAGGATTTATCACAAGCTCTCCTCATCCAAAAACCCTAGATGACGGAGCTATGAAGGCTGTCCGAAACTGGAAGGCCATGTCAACTAAATAAAATACATAGAGAATTGTTCTAAGAACAATAGCAGTAATCGCTAAGTTCCAATCTATATCCAGGCATGTTGTTGTATTAGAGTTACTGTTTTGATGAGAAAAGGAATTATTGAGGTCGAATCATCATTCATTAGCTGATTTCACATCGCATTTTCAAGGTTACTATGGCTTGTTTCCCAAGTGGTACTAGATCTCAGCTCATGGATGGTCAAATGGAGAAGTTTGTAAGGTTTAAGAATGATTCTGAATCAAGGAGATATTTGGAAGGCTACTGGTTACACCTTCAATAGAGAATTGTTCAACCGGCTACTGGATGGAATTCACCCTTGGTAGCAGAAATTAGACTATATCTGTTGGGGCTTTCAGTTCAACACTTTGTCTTTACAGCTAGACAAAATTCGCAACCATCATATCCTGGATCACGGGTGCCATCCTTTACACCCTCACGCAGGATAGCTATTCAAGCTTTCAGATGGGACAATTAGGATAGGGAGAGAGAGATAACTATAACTCACTTTGTTTGTCTTTTTTTCGATTTAAATATTATGTTTAACTCATTGTAACATTTTAATGACAGAAAAATTAGGGAAAATTTTCAACCATTATGCAAATTTTTCATTAAAAATTTAAGACAGAAAAATGAGGGCAAAACTACAAGCATTCTGCAAATTTTCCATTAAAATTTCAAGACAGAAAAATTAAGCATCCACTTATTTTTTATTGCTTGAATGAATTTATCTTTGGGATAAACCTTCAAATGCAATGAATATTTGAAAATATCTAAAAATTTGGAAATAAAGCAGTTCAAAACCTATCGATTTCTCTGAGGCATGGATCCTGAAGATTCTATTCCAATTGATGCTCTTGAGGCGGTCCTCCCATGAATACAGTTTCTTGTCTTCATTGAGAAATTTCTCGGGGTTACAAAATTCCTTGGGTTTCTCCTACTCGTCCACCTGATCTGTTGCTCTGTTATATTTATTACAGAATTTGAATTCAAATTTGATCGATGAGAAGGAAATAGAGTTTCCCTCCCGACCCAGATTGATGCACACGCTACATGGCACGGCATTTCTTTTCACCACAAAAATCGAGTGGATAAATGCCCTATCTGTTGGTCTGCGGTCGAGGGAGGTATCAATTCCCAGACATCCATCAACGTTAGAGTCTACAGAGGTTCGGGAACATGGCTGGTGCTATAATTAATGGAGTAGCAAAGGGTGCTTAACTTTTTGCGATGGAACAAGAGTGGAAATGCTTGAGATGGTGATGGGGAAAATATGTTTTTTCCAGAAACCCTAGGGCCATTCCCTGATGTGTGGCAGTGGCTGTAGAATCGCTAATTCAAGGTGAAGATAACTATATTATCAGTAATTACTTCCATGATGCCATCAGGGTTCCTGCGATCTCTATCCGCCCACCATGCCCGCTGTGCAATGCAGTGAGAACCGGCTCTACCTGTGAGCCCATCTGCAAGGGTTAAACTAAGACCGGGGTTGTTTCAGATATTTTGAAACCCACCAAAACATTTTTCGCGGAAAGAAAATTTTAATTATAAAAATAAAAAAATAAGTGGGAGTTTGAGACGAAAGGGTACTTTTGAGACTATTGGTCTCAAATAAATGTCTTAAACAACACCCTTATGTAGTAGTGATTGGAATTTGAAATCCATCTCCTAAACATGAGACTCTTATTTTGTGATTTTTTATCTTGATTTTTAATGTATTTGAGCATATGGCCCGTGATAGACAATTTGCCCATCAGATTCAATTCTCCCCTCACCTAGTGAATTCAGTATAAATGAGTTTTGAACCACCAGGAAGCCGCTCTAACACCAATGCAGGGTAATTATTCAGCTCTTCAGTATCATATGCCCTACGTTTGACATTTACCTGAAGTTGAAAACACTTATTTTCAGTTTTGGTACCTTATTTATGGAAGAGAAATAGATCGTCTAAGAAACCACCTTTTACGTCTACACCCCGGGAATTCCTTCGCTAATTAGCATGATATCTCAATACCTCAGAAAAAATCATGTGCCATGGTTAGACTTGGATCTGTGGTGGCTTACTTACCGAAAAAAAATAGATTTCAATGCAACAACATAGCTGCCTCTAGTATTGTGACGAGTCACGAGTGAAGATTTGGCACCCTATTCCAGATTTAGCACAACCAAGATTTTTCTCACCATAGTCGAATTTTATTACAATGAATCAATTTCTATGACTTAGAAACTACGGAGTGGATTCTGTCTACTAGAGGACATTGATATTTTTAGTTGTCTACATTTTAAGTTTTTTTGTATTCGTTGTTGGGGTTTCAATGTTGTAGGTTGTTATGCATGAACGTTTAACATGGTATTCTTTAGCAAAGTAAGAATTAGATGTTGACTGCACACCACAACACAAATTTGGAACACTTCTTTTTATTTATACAACTAGCCATTAGCACCAAGAGTTTCTTCTTATTTATACAACTGTGAAATCTAACTCACAGTAGGATCTACTAGCTAAATATTACCTCACAATCAAAAAATTTGGCTAATTATGCAGAAAATAGTGTAAAAGAAGCATTTTGGACACACAAATGATCAAATTATAGACACAAATGATCAAATAGCAGATTTATTATTAACTGCCAACCCATAAATGAGTTGTGAACACCTTTATATAACATTGGGAAAGATCGTGAGTCTTTGGAGGTATCAATAGTGGCTACAAGTGGCTAGCTTACATTGGACCTCAACCCCCCCTAGGTTGACCAATAGGCTCCCAAATCACCTCTAACTGTCATGAATTGCCAATTTGAATGTTAGGTAGGCATGGGAAGGCATTAATTATGGTGTCACATGAGTGGTGGATGATTTGGTGGAGTGTAGGTGGTGAAGGATAGGCAGAAACTGCCAAAAAGGGGCCAAAGTGTCCACATAAATCCATGGGTGCCTTATTCAAAGACAGATCCACAATTCATGGGATAAGGGCACGCTTCTCTCAGGTAGTGGAAATAAATGAGCGAGGTAGCCATAAATGAGGGCGCCTAACTGCCAGTTTGACTAGATTTTGGCCTAGAAGTGGTGGATTGTGCCATAAATGCCCCAACTACTTCGAAGAACCTTGGATTATCATCATTAACCATATTTTGGACCAAATAATCATCAAATTAATGTATGACTATGGTCCTAAGGTGTAATAATGTTCTAACACCCCCCCTTAAGCTAGACTTATTTAGCCAATAATAGTAAATGAGGCCTCGAAAACTAAGGCTCAAGTCACCTCTTACAACAACATTTTTTGTTAGTCCATGTAACCAAGGTAATGAGGAAAACCACATGGGAAGTAAAACCTCCCCTAAAAAATGGACATGAAACAAATATGGAAAATATAGCAATCTTCACCATGCATCACTCACCCCAAGGAGTGATCTAAGGTAAAGTGAAAGTCTTCTCAATGAAACTCTTAGTGAAGATATCAATAGTTTTCTCACGAGATGGAAATACTGCAGGCAATATATTGGTCATGCACCAAGCCTCTGATGTAGTGCATGTGGATCTCTATGTGCTTGTTTCTCTGTCTCTGTACTGGATCAGTGGAGATCTTGATTTCACTTTGATTATCACACCAAATGACCATGGGTGAATCAAATGCAAATCCAAACTCTCCAAGAATACCTGGAAACCACACACATTGTGTAGCTGCATTCACTACTCCCCTGTATTTGGCATCAGCTGGATATAAGGAAATAGTGTGATGCTTCTTGCTAGACCATAAAATGATACCATGTGCAAGCATAAACACAAAACCAAAAGTGGACTTCCGGTCAGTAAAATTTCCATCCCAATCGGAATCAGTAAAACCAACTAGTTCAAGTGATGAACCAACTGCATAGTGTATCCCAAACTGCTTGGTTCCTTGCACATAATGCAAGATCCTTTTGGAAGCCTTCCAATGGATATCATAAGGCTCTTGCATGTACCTTGCAATAACACCTACCGCATAAGCCAAATCTGGTTGAGAGTGAGTGAGATAAAACAAGCTCCCAACTAGTTGTCTATATAGTGAGTTGTCCACCAATGGCGAGGAACCCCAATCATTAAGATTTAAACCTGAAAGGAATGGAAAATTGGAAGCCTTACATTCATCCATTTTAACTTCTATAGCATATCTGAAGCATACTTTGATTGTGAAATTGTGATTCCTTCATCAGATTGAACAATCTCCAAGCCAAGAAATTGTCTCAACAATGCTAGATCTGACATGGAGAATGCACTATGTAATGCAGCTTTAATTGATCCTGGTTCTTTAATGAAACTACCAGTGATCAAAATATCATCAATATACAAAACAATAATCAAAATAGAGTCACTAACATGCTGCATGTAAACATTTGGACCATATTTTCATCTCTCAAGAGTCAAAACCTTGTGATAGCAGAAAATTGTCCATATTGGCATATCAAGCTCTAGGAGCTTTCTTGAGACCATAGATGGACTTTTTCAACCTATACACAAGTGAAGGATCATGAATGAATTCTTCATGAATTTTCATATATATATCCTCATGAATATCCCCATGAATATCCCCATGAAGAAATGCACCCTTCACATCCATGTGATGAACCTCCCATCGCTTGGAAATTGCAATGGCCAAAACTAGCCTGATTGAGTCCATCTTTGCCACAAGTGCGAATGTCTCTGTGTAGTACACTCCATGGACTTGAGAGAAGACTTTAGCCACCAATCTGGCATTATACTTTAGATCAAAACCATCAGTAGCCATCTTGGTCCTATACACCCACTTGCATTGCACAAGTTTCATCTTGGAAGGAAGAGGGATTAATTCCCAAGTTCCATCATCATGGGGAGAATTCATCTCTTCCTGCATGGTTGTTTTCCATCTTGGATATTTTGATGCTTCTTCATATGATTTTGGATCAGATCCAATGATAATAAAACACCTCCCATGAATATTTGTATCACAAGAAGAAGATGCATTGTGAAATTGTGATATAGTCTTCCTAGGTTCTTGTGGATCACTTGCAAGTTCACCGGCTGCTTGTATGGTTTTATTAGCCCACTTGGGCCTTGTAGGAGGGTCATGATATGCATGCATGTCATCATCTTCATCCTCAACATCATAATCATAAATATCAGAATATGAAGCATTGCTTACATCCTGTTCATGTAGGGGGTTTGAGCATTCCCCTTCTTCTTCGTCAGATTCATGCATGAGCTCTTCTTCGAACTGAACACTCCTCTCAATGAAAGTATTTCAATATCAGGGGTCAAATAGATTGTATCCCTTTGCATATTATACATATCCAACCATAATGGACTCCTTGATTTGGGGATGCAAGGCCTTCCTTTTCTATGGAGGTATTGTAGCCCATGCACTTGAGACAAACACCCTGAAGTGAGACACATCAGGCTTGTGTCCCATCCAAGCCTCAAATGGAGTCATGCCTTCCAACCCTTTGTGTGGTGCTCTATTGTGAACATATGCAACACGTTTAATGGATTCAGCCCATAGTTTAGGAGACAAGGACTTAGCCTCCATCATACAGGTAGCCATCTCCTTCAATGCTCTATTCTTGCGCTCTGCCACACCATTCTACTGGGGTGTGTAAGAGACATAATGTTGCATTCGAATGCCGTCATATTCACATAGCCGTTGAAGGTCCTTATTGACATATTAACTTACATTATCAGTCCTTAAGACCTTTATCTTCCTCCCACTGAATTTCTCCATTGAAGATTTGAAAAATTTGAATGACTGGAAGACTTCATATTTTTGCTTGAGAAAGAACACCCAACAATATCTTAAAAACTCATCAATGAATGTTAGGACATACTTTGAGTTTCCATAGGAGGGTGTAGGAATAGGTCCTATCACATCTGAATGGACCAAACAAGAGTATGAGCAACTCTCCTTGCCTTCCCCTTATCATACTTGTGCTCTGCATGCTTCCCAACAATGCACCCCTTGCAGGTACCTTTTGAAAATATGATGCTTGGAAGTCCTTCAACCATGTCTTCTTTGCTCAATGATTGAAGATATCTATATTTGAGGTGTCAAAACCTCTCATGCCAAAGTCTACTGACCTCATTAGCATGTGATAGAAGAGCATTAGGAGAAGAGTAAGAGAGAAAGTGTGAAAACTTGTACAGTCTTGACTCATGATATGCAACACCAACTGCTACCACTTTGATTGTAGAAAATTTAGAAATTTCCACATCATCTTAAGTGAAAATCACTCTCTTGGACGAACCAATGTGGTTCATTTGATCAATAGAGAGGATATTTGTTTCAAGATCAGGAACATATAGTACATTACTGAAGTACCCTTTTTCTAGACTAATCTTCCTAATGCCTCTCGCTCGGATATCTAAATCATCACCCATGAGAATGGAAGGACCACTGTAAGGTGAAAGAGTGGAGAAATTTTCTCTTGTAGAAGTCATGTGCTTTGAGGCACCTGATTCTATGATGAAAGAGTAATATTCTGAGGTACTAGCCATCAATGCATGGCATCTCTCCTTATCTTCAGAAACACCCTCCTTCTTCGTTGAACTTTTTGGAAGAGGAATGTTATTTTTTTTAAGGAGATGGGTCATCATATCAATGGTATTCTTCATGCATGCACTTTCAAGGCACCAAACCTTTTGACAGTAAGTGCATTTGGTCGTCTCTTTCTTCTTTCCTTTCTTCTTAAAAAGATTCAAACCCCCATCAGAATATCTTTCCTTCTCCTTGTCTTCCTTCTTCTCTTGATGCTTTGAACTCTTGGGATTTTTCTTTCCTCTTGCTTGCTTCGAATCCCCAGTTGCAATAAATTGGTCCTTTTGCTTAATGGTACCCATTAAAACCAGTTTAACTTGTTCGTGTGTGAGCATCTCCAGAAATATTCCAAAGATGGCATCTTCCAGTTTTGAACAATGAGCTTGGTGGAATGAAATGTATAAACAAACACAAAGTACTCAGGACCCAACTTTGAAAATATGGACAAAACTAGTTGTTCGTTCTTTTTCTCATTTCCACATTGCTTGAGCTGGAAGACCAAGGATTTGAACTTGGTGAAGAAGTCTTGGATAATTTCGAAACTGCTTGGGCTCAGTCAGATCAACTCATTCTCAAGTTGGTGGCTCCTCATTTCATCAGTCTTCGCAAACAATGAATCAATCTTGAGCCACACCTCATTTGGAGTAGTGAGGTTGTCAATATGGAACAAGAAGTCTCTTGAAATGCTAAGACAAAGCATGCCAAAATATTCATCCATTCTGTTGAAGAACTTCAACTTCTCTACTACTGGATTTGGCTTAGTTTTAGTCCCCATGGTAACTTTGAAGAGACCCTTGGATCTCAACTGGATTATGATTTCAGCCTTCCACTCAAAGTAGTTGAATGGAGTTAGAAAGACATGAGACTGATCCATTCTATAGCTTGCGCACTAGGTGACAAAGAGCACCGTAAACCTGCAATGCAAACTTTGAATCACTCTGGAGGGGATCCTAATTAGATAATTCGAACCCCGCATTGACATAAGGCACATTCAGGAGCACGTCACACCCTGGGTATACTCCAAAGGATTGCTCCAATGGCTTCAACGCAATGGCCCTAGGGACTTATGTGGTTGCTCCACTGCTTTTGGTGCACTTCTGAAGCAGTCTTGGTTCGAATAGAATCTCCAATAGCTCTGATACCATGTGAAATATAACTTACAGTAGGATCTAATAGATAAATATTACCTTGTAATCAATAAATTTGACTAATTATGCAGGAAATGGTGTAAAAGAAGCATTATGGACACACAAATGATCAAATTACAGACACAGATGATCAAATAGAAGGTTTATTATTAAATTTCTAGCCTATAAATGAGTTGTGAACACCCTTATATAACATTTGGGAAAAATTGTTAGCCTTTGGAGGCATCAGTAGTGGCTACAAGTCGATAGCTTACATTGGACCTCAATCCCCCGTAGGTTGACCAATAGGCTCCCAAATCAGCTCTAACTGTCACTAATTGTCAATATGAACATTGGGTAGGCATGGGAAGGAATTAATGATGGTGTCACATGAGTTGTGGACGATTTGGTGGAGTGTAGGTGGCCAAGGATAGGAAAAAACAGCCAAAAAGGGGCCAAAATGTCCACATACAATGCATGGGAACCTCATTCAAAGAAATATCCACAATTCATGGGATAAGGGCATGCCTCTCTTAGGTAGTGACAAAAAATGAGGGAGGTGGCCATAAATAAGGGCGATTAACTGCCAGTTTGACTAGATTTTGGCCCAAAAGTGGTGGATTGTGCCATAAATGCCCCAACTAACTTCTAGCAACCTTGGATTATCATCATTAACCATATTTTGGACAAAATAATCATCAAATCAATGTATGAATATGGTCCTAAGGTGTAATAATGTTCTAACAACAACAAATTGTCAACATCAAGAGTTTCAGTAATTGTATTACTTTTCTATAGAAGTTCGATATAGAATTATACTAAGTTCCCCACTAGAGTTCAAATATTATTATATAACATGTTATGTGATAGATATGTAACCATTACTCAATAAAAGGTGGTCTCTGTAATATCCCGAATTTTGGACTAACTATTTTTGTTGTTATATTGGGCTACGGCCCCAGCACCTATGTTTTATTTTGAGTATTGGGCATGAGCCCTAACACCTATGATTTATTATTTTATATATTGACATATCGGGCATCGACCTTGACTGACTTCTTTATTTTGAGTGTATACTGGGAAAGAAGGCCCCAATGTTTTAGTGATGTTCTTCAACTTTGATATGGGTACAAACCCTAATATAGTGAGATGATTTTTTGTTACTTACTGTGCAGAGCTATGATTTTACATGATTTGACTTATGAGTGTGTTGAGTGTGGACTCATAAACACATGTATAACCTACGTACTGGGCATAAGCCCCGATGTACCTAGAAGAATGTTTATGTACTGGGAGTAAGCACTGAGGTACATTGAGTGTTGGGCCTAAGCCCTGCAACACTCCAAGCTTGATAAACAAATACCGGATCCGAGGCAACTTAAATATTCTAGATGTGCCTCACAACCACATTCTAGCACTAGTGTTAAGCAGAGGCTCTGGAATTGCACTAGTGTAACGCCCATGTGAGAGTGTTGAGTTAAAAGGCTTTGAAGAGCACTCGAGGTTACTGGATCTCAAAGTGTTGAGTTAGAAAAGACTCTAAATAGCACTTTTATTTTCATCACAATTATTTAATTTGATTAAATGATTCATCTATTATCTATCATCAAATACTGCGGGAAATACCATATTAAACAAGGGAATCCAACATGCAAAGAGAGAGACTAGAGGTGCCTATCCTAGCTTACCGAGAGACCGTCCAAAGAAGTGGACCTTACCCTTAAGTTGTCAAAACCAAGTATCATGTAAAGATACAAGATTTGATATTATTATTAAATAATGATGTGATTAATTATTTATAAAAGACATAATTGCATATAGTTTATGCATAGTGGGATGCCACATTATTTTATAGTATTAATATTTAGTGGGAAGCCACATTTATAAATAGTAATACTAATGTATTAATACCTAGGTTAGAAATATTATTATTATAATTATTGCTATCATAATTATTATGAAGAGTTTAAATCAGAAATCACTTATAGATTAAACCATTGAAAAAAGTCTTAGAGAAAAAAAAGACTAGATATTTATTAAATAATATCTTTTAAATATTATTTATTTAATTTAAAGAAGCTAATTATTCCAACAGTCATAATTCAAGACTCCCCTACTTAAATAGGGAAGATCCCAAGTTTTGGGGATCATCTATCTTTTTCATTATCATTCTCTTATGGTAATCAAAGAGAAGTCTTATGCTCCAAGAAACTGAAGTAGCCTTATATAATTTCAGATCTAAACCAGCAGTGAACCTAGGGCCTCTACCTCTCATTGCATGTTGGAACCAGCTCGGGGGGATCTAGTTAGAACCGAGAATGGTCTAAGGGTCATGGTTGGGAGGAACATGGTAGCCCCAAAGTTATCCAGCTAAGGAAATCATCCTAACAGGTTAGCTAAATACAACAGGTTCTGCATTAATTATTGTTGAGTGTGCAGGTTTCTACAGGAAGGGATCAAGTGCCAAGCAGTCATGCTTTTACAGGAAAGGATCGAGTGCCCAAGCATCAATGTATGCAGTAGTAATTATTTCCATTTTTTCAGTTATAATAAACCTAGGCTTTTACACTAGAATTGATACGTCAGCATTGTTCTCATCACAAACATTATCAACTTAGAGGTTCTTCCCAGAAATCATTGGAGGGTCTAGAAGGTATAGCAAAGCTAGCCTATGCTAGAAAAAACCCCATAAGAAAACTTAGGAACCCTACTTTGAATTTTAGGAGAGTTTCCTTTGTTTTCCCATATTAACTTCAAGGTTAGGGTTATTGTATCATTTTAAATACTTGTCTTCTGTCTGATTCGTCTTACCATTTCATAATGCAGGGATTACTTATATTCTCTTTTAAATCGTCCATTGTCATTATTTTTATGCTTGAGAATCATTAAATAGAAATTATAATAGTAGCAAGACAAACACCAGATATCCTAGTCACCCTACACTTCGAATGGTGGAAGAGACCACATCAACATTTATTATTTCTTTCTCTTCTTTAAGAACTAGGTACACTTCCCCATTATTAACAGCTACACGATTTCCACCAAAAGCCAACTCATTACAAAGAGACAATGCATCAGGCATTTAAAGGAAATACGATTTACAAACATAGACTGAGGCGTTTTATTTTACAACCTAAACTTTTGAAACCCAATTATTATCATTTCAAGGATCAAAAGCCCACAATATACATAACTTTTCACTCATCGTTCTCTTTAAACGTATCAACCTATTGGTCAAGAGACCAAACCCCACCCACGAATGTACCATTTGACTCTGCTATCATAATAGACGCCACAGATCATAATAAACGCCACAATATAGTATTGACACATCAAACCATGCTCTCTCAAAGGCCAAACGAAACAGTAGCTAGGGCTATGACTCCTACTAAAACATAGAAGGTTTTACACAGCACTTTTCAACCAAACAATATGCATTAAACTACAGAAAAGCATTATATACACCTGCAGCATACCAGATCAAATCCCTCTAGCATTCATTCAGTTGAAACCCTTATTGTTTCTATCTATTACAAACATCAGTAATTCACATAAAGTAAACGCAGAGACTAGTTAGCTGTATATCTCTCCTTAACAAGTTCAAAGTTTATAACGCAGAGACTAAATATGGTGCCAAACATTTAAAAAATTATACAAAGGGCCATTCCAGGGCCTATTCAAACTAAATACGTAGACATAGGTCTTGAATGCAAACCTGAGTTCATATTGGGCATTATTATTATCAACAAGCTTCAACAAAATTCAAACATTGAGCCGAATGGCCAAAACCTCCCACTAAGACCCTCTAGGGCCTGTAAAAGTCAATAGATACATTTTTTTGCAACAGTCCATCCAACGACGAATTCCAGGAACTCAAACCTTGTCACAGTGAACCCAATCGGACTCACGAGGTTCCTCATAGAAAAAACAAACAATAACACTCCACGAAAGTGAGAGGAGGAGATAAGTAATGGTGGACTCTGAACTTACCGTTTGTGACCCCTCCAAGTCTAGTCTTGGCCATCAACTAGTAGCCACGCAGATAAAGAGGGCCAAATGAATCACCTACCAAGCAAGTAAACCATACAAGTCAGAAACCTGAGCTTATTATCGTTTTTATCAATTTAAATTAGCAAGAAAACAAGGATGATATTACCTTTGTGTTTACATGTCACCATCTCTGCATACAAAATCCCTTATGGTGTGTTGACCCTGACCCAAGCTCAGGTCAGAACACGAAACCCTCAAATGAATCCAACACACAGACAGAGGCAAATGAACCATGAAATTGAAACCCTCGATGCTGTAGAAACCAAGTAGAAACCCTCAGCATAGCTGGCAACATTGGCCATGTGCTATCATAGAGTTGCAGTAAATTCCACTACCAACCCCAAATATTTCAATACTAGTCGCGATCTCTGTAGTAGCAGAGGCATTCGCGATCAATGAAGTAATTGAAAATGCAAGGTGTGATACAAAGACCCCAAGTAGTGTATAATTCCAACAAGTAATTACAAGGTCAACATGTATTGAAAGTTTAATAAGGACTATAATTTCCAACAAAGCATTTTAAGGTGACAACCTCCAAACGTTACATACATTAGTTTTAAATAAGTGTTGGACTTGCGAAATGAGCACCATAGGTAGACACCTCCGTAAGTACACCTGCAAACCAGGTACAAAGTGGATGTATTAGCGAACTCGCTAAGTAAGTCAGAAGTTTCCATTTTCTTACTCCTTACCTCTCGGCATCCCTACCGAGGTACCTTTCCCTTTGAAAAGACCAAGCATCACACCATGGGCCTCAACCGGCACCAATATAGGTCCATCCCACCTGAATTATCAATTAGACTTTAATAAACGTGCACACAAATTCTTAAAACTGTAAGAAAGAGATTTGCATTATAATCCTCTAAACATTTGTACCCTTGTGACAGATTTACACTTCTATTCATTACAACGCTTCCGCAAAGCTGTAGGATTCACAAACAGTAAATCCATGACACTTATGAAACTAAGACTTTATTAAATGTCACAAAAGAAGCATCGGTGTAGCATAGTCTTAGCAGTGCTAAAGTTAATTTACATTCATCATCTATTATCCAGTTTATTGCAATAACGGAAATTTTTTTAAATTTTAACTGTTTTTAGGGACATTACAAGTGGTATCAGAGCCCAGTTACAAAAACTAAGTGACCTATTGCGCTCATTACAAACACAACATCCACTGCCGATACTTAGTAAATAGAAAATATACATTTAAATTTTATTTTTGTTTTATGTGAAAATAAACTAACATATTTTTCTACTCTTTATACTTATATAACATTTCAGGTACAGACACTGTCTGAAAATGAATGCAGAACAGGGCAGCAACATACACGGAAATCTGAACTCACCACCCCAAGAGCAAGAGGTGGTGGTGGAACTAAACTCAGATTTGATGAAGTCTATGCAAAATCTGCAGGCAGAGTTCCAAAGTTTCCAAGATGAAAACATGTAGGAAAGAAGAGAGCAACAAGCCATAAATGAAGTTCTGCTTCAGACTTTAACAAGGGAAAAACCCCATGGATAGCCCACACTCTCAGTCAATACTTTTAAAAGGGGAAATAGTCACCCAAAGAAAACTGCTAGTCCTAAAGGAGAAGAACAGGGTGAAAACATACCTGAATCAATGGAAGAGGACTGTAAGAATTCTTCCAACTATGAAGGTTCACCACCTCCTTGCAAGAAAAGGAGGAAAAGTGATGATAGTTTACAAGGAGAATTCAGAAAGATAAAATCCCCAACCTATGACGGAGAAATTAACTCGAGGGAGAAGGCTGAAGAGTGGCTGTTAGGAATGAATAAGTACTTCAAAGTTCATAATTACTCCAGTGAAATGCAAGCCCGACTAGCCATATACAACCTGAATGGTAAAGCTGTCAGATGGTGGCGGGACTTGAAACACACCAAGGGACAAGAACTGAGAAACATAACATAGGAAACTTTCAGCAGAACATTCTAGGACAAATATATGTCCGAAAGATTCTTTGACAAGAAAATTAAAGAATTTCATGAGTTGAAAATGGGCTCCCTAACTATGGAGGCATTCATAAACCGATTCTTAGACTTACTGCACTATGTGCCATACATTAAAGATGAGAAGGTAAAAATACAACAGTTCTTGGGAGGGCTGCCACCAAACTTTAGAGAAAAGATAGAGTTTGACATACCCAAAACCATTGATGTGACCTTACATAAAGCAAGACTGTGTTATGAACACGGACAACCAAGGAACGATAACATCAACATAAACATAGATAGGTTCAGAACCTTCATGGACAACCATAGACCGGGTTTTAGACCTCCACCTTACCGGAAACATAACAACAGTTTTCCTCCCAATAGAGGCTTCAACCGACCTTAAGCACGACCAAGGGCACCCCCACCACCTGTCAACAGGCCAGCTTGTAACAAAGGGGCAAAATTTGTCCCACCAACTATTTCTTGTTGGAAATTCCAAGGGCCCCACTACTACAGAGACTGCCCCAGCAAAACGGATGGAGTTTTACACAACGTCCAAGCAGAACCTACCATTGGAGACATGGCAAAGACACCCAGGATTTACGGTGCTCTTGATGGTCGACAGGTAGATCACGAAGCCACCATGGTTGAAATTGAGGGTAAGATCTCCAACACAACCATTTCAGTTTTAATAGATCCCGGTGCTTGCCGAAGTTATATCTCCCCTAAGTTAGTGGACACTTGTAAGTTGAACCAAGAGCCTCACGAGAAACCATGGCTGGTACAAGTAGCCACTGGTACCAAACTAAAGGTCTTCGAGTTAGTTAAAACTTGTAAGATAGACTTAAACGGAATCCAAACTAGGCTAGAATTAAACATTCTACCCCTAGGGTCGTACAATGTACTTATCGGCATGGATTGGTTAGAAGAACACCATGTCCTACTAGACTACTTAAACAAATCCTTACTCTATAGGGATGACCAAGGGAATCAGAATACGATTCAGGGTATCCCTAAGAAACTGTCGGTACGATAGATATCCGGCTTACAAGCAAATAAATGCATCATAAAAGGTTGTAAACTATTTGCCATCAATATCCAAAACATAGAAACTGATAGGGAACAGAATATCGAAGACTTCCCAGTCCTCGTAGAGTTCAAAGATGTATTTCCCGAAGAAATACCGGGATTACCACCCAAACGAGACTTAGACTTTTCCATCGAACTAACACCTAGGTCAGTACCAGCTTCTAAAGTCCCGTACCGCATGAGCACAACAGAAATTGTGGATCTCAAGCTTTAGTTACAGGTTTTAATAGACAAAGGGTACATTCGACCAAGTGTGTCCCCTTGGGGCGCACCGATACTCTTCATCAAGAAGAAAGACAGAACGATGCAGATGTGCATCGATTACTGCCAACTCAACAAGATGACCATTAAGAACCACTATCCACTCCCTAGAATCGACGACTTATTTGACACCAAGTTGGAGGGGTGAAGATCTTCTCAATGATCGAATTACGAAATCGATACCATCAGGTGAGGATCCGTGATGAGGATATAGACAAGACTGCATTTCAAACCCAATACAGTCACTATGAGTTCATAGTGATGCCCTTTGGATTAACGAATGCACCAACCAAATTTATGTGTATGATGAACAACATCTTTAGCGAATACCTTGATATGTTTGTTCTAGTCTTTATTGACGACATTTTGATCTACTCCAAGAACGAAGTAGAACATGAGGAGCATCTCCGAATTGTTTTGTGAATACTATGGGAACACCAACTTTACGCCAAGTTTAGTAAGTACGATTTCTACAAACCCTAGATTCAATACTTAGGACATATCATTTCTGAGAAGGGAATCGCCCACACCTATGTGCGTATTCGATATAAGATCATTTTTAGGTTTAGTCGGTTACTACCGGAAGTTCATTGAGAACTTCTCATGGATTGCATGTCCCATGACTGCCTTGTAGAAAAAGGAAAACAAGTTTATCTGGATGGATCAGTGCGAAGGAAGCTTTCAAAAGCTGAAGCAACTACTGATTAGTGCACCGATTCTACATATTGCGGATCCCAATGGGGACTTCATCATTTGCACAGATGCAAGCAAGGAAGGACTTGGCGGAGTCTGTATGCAAGACAATTTTTCCATATGCTACGAATCGAGGAAATTAAAAGAGCATGAACAAAACTACCCTATGCATGTCCTCAAACTAGCCGCCATCATCCATGCTCTGAAGATGTGGTGACATTATCTCATGGGAAAGAAATTCCTATTAATGACTGATAACATGAGTTTGAAATACCTTTTCGACCAACCCAACCTAAATGCCAAGCAGGCCAGGTGGTTAGCCTTCCTTAGTGAATAGCATTTTGAACTAGAGCATATAAAAGGAAAGGAAAACAAGATTGCTGACACCTTGAGCCATCGAGCACATATGCTTTACGAAGTAACGGTGAGTCAAATCGACTTAGACTTACACCACAAGATTCGAACGACATGTAAGGGTGACTGTTACTACACAGAAATCCTTGCAAAGATCCAGGAAGACAAATTATTCCAGCAATAAAAGGAATATGAGATAGATGAGTCAAGACTAATATGGTCGAAAGAAAGACTCTACGTCCCAAAGAGTGGAGACATTAGATCAAAAATTTTCATGGAGTTTCACCAGAAACCCTATTCAGGGCATCCCGGATATCAAAAGATGATATCGACAATAAAGAAACATTACTTTTGGCCTAAGTTGAAAGCTGACATCGCCATGTTCATCGAAAAATGTCAGGAGTGACAACTAGTCAAAGTCGAACACCAACACCCCTCTGGATTAATTCAACCTTTACCCATTTTGGAATGGAAGTGGGAGGTAATAAGTATGGACTTCATTACAGGCTTACCCAAGAGTAAGAAATTGAACGACTCTATCTTTGTGGTGGTAGACAAGCTGTCTAAAGCAGCTCATTTCATACCAGTAAAATCTACCTACAAGGCAGTTCACATCGCGGAAATATTCTTAAAGGAGATCTTTCGATTGCACAGGATACCCAAGGCAATCATTTCCGATCGAGACATGAAGTTCACTAGAAACTTCTGAAGAGCATTGTTCTCCGGTTTGGAAACCCAGTTACAATTTAGCACCACGTACCATCCCCAGAACGACGGACAAACAGAACGAGTAAACCAAATCCTCGAGGACATGTTGAGAATGTATGTCATGAACAACCCCACCAAGTGGGAAGATTATTTGCACCTCGTAGAGTTTGCATATAACAATGGTTATCAAACCTCGGCCAAAATGAGTCCTTTCGAGGTACTCTATCGCAAGAAATGTCGGACACCCATGACTTGGGACAGTCCAGTAGACAGACTTATGTTAGGACCCGACCTACTAAAAGACTTGGAACAACTAGTCTCCAAGGTACAACTAAACTTGGAAGAAGCACAAGACCGCCAAAAGAGTTATGCGGACAAGAAAAGAAAATACAAAGACTACCAAGTTGGTGAACTTGTGTTTCTAAAAATAAAGGCAAAATGAAGCTTGTTGAGCTTACAACGTTGCGGGAAACTAGCCCCAAGATTTTGTGGACCTTTTGAAATACTGGCCAAGAAGGGCCCGATGGCTTATGAGTTAGCCTTACCGGCACATATAAAAGTTCATAATGTTTTTCATTCTTCATTATTAAAGAAATATGTATACTATACTAAACATGTTATTGATTGGTCCTTATTATAGGTGGAGTCCAAAGGGGAGTTCACGCCAGAACCACTCCACATTCTGGACAAGAGAGAGTGTTACACCCAAAATATACTCATCATAAGATTCATTGTATACACCCCTGAAGATACATGGACTAAGTAATCATCCTGGGAGGATCTGTACCCAATTGAGCTCATTTTTGAAGGGTCGTCGTAGGTTCCACACTAGCAACATGCGATGTCGCACCTTACTCCATTATAGGGTGTGACGAAGTCAGTTAAGTGGAAAAAATAGATTCTTCGAGGTCCATCTTGAAGCTTTCTGACTTGGGACCCTATCCCTGACCTCTTGGAGGAGCTGGCACTCGGTTCCTAGACCTTTGGAGAGATCCCTTAAGACTCTCCTACCATATCTCAACCTATCCTATCCATACCCTATCCATTTAGTCCTATATAAATGAAGCTCACTCCCATCCCAAGGGGAGGAAGACTATGGTATCTACATGCTGGTGAAATCATTATTAGAACATCTCCACTCACCTATTGGAGAAATCATACTTCCTTGGAAGGATATGGCAATCGGCTTTGTCGAAGAAGGGCTACAACGTTAAGCCTTGGTTGTGGTTCTATATCTCTATCATGTACTCCTCTATTTGCAGTAATACAAATGCTTTCCACCAATGTTGTTCATGTGTGTAATGATATTGAGTAGTTTATGTTGAGATATTGTAACTTCAAAGAATATTATATTTGTACTTTATTATTCTGGAGATGTTTCATTCCTCCTTGAAGATTTTATTGTATATCTAGAGATGTTTATTCCTCCGTCAGATTGTGGTAACTTGGGTTATTAGACTTCCCTAGTGGGGTCGGCCCTGTATGTGTTATGTGGGTCAAAGGGTTATTAGACCACCCTAGAGGGGTCGGCCCAGTCAGTTGTAGTGGGGTATTTAACCCAATGGTTAAATACGAGCCAACATGATTTGTGTAAAAGACAAGTCAGAGTAGTGTATAAATAGAGGAGGTGTATTCCTCATTTTACACACACTCACTCACTTGAGA
Organism: Larix kaempferi; assembly: GCA_027924585.1. NCBI lineage: Eukaryota > Viridiplantae > Streptophyta > Pinopsida > Pinales > Pinaceae > Larix > Larix kaempferi. Next base: position 18,920,992 of record BSBM01001002.1, read on the forward strand.
GTAGCGCACTTGTGGAGGAGAGGTCTGCTATGGTGGAGGAGGAGATCATGTCTTTGGTTTGTAGCTTTGTATATTGCTGGTCATCTATATTGAGGAAGCTTTGCTGGGTTTTCTACCCCATGAGGGTTTCCCAGGATAAATCTGTGTCTCTTGTGTTTATGCTGTGCTTGTTGTTTCTTCAGTGATCCTGTATATGCTATTATTGTGAAATGGAATGCAATGCTCTATTTTCTTTCTTATCATATTAAATATTAACATGGTATCATATCTAACCTGAAGGAAGGCAATGTATGGCACTTACGACACTTGCTTCACTTGCGACAATTTGAAGGTTTGGGTTTTACATAGCAAAAACCAGTCATCGTGGAACTTTCACTATAAATACATATCTGCGAAGGTTCAGGATCTAAAAAGTTTACAGGTCGTATATAACATCCCCAAGTACCTTGTGTCCAAAGGAAACCCTCATATTCATTGTACTTTGTGAGTTATGATCAATACAAGTTAGGGTTTCTGCCTCTTCCAGATCTCAGTCAAAATCAGGTGACCTTGGAAAAAAGGTCATAAATTGGGCTAGGAAGCTCCAAATGAAATTTCGTAAAACATGACAGGTATTACATAGAATGTACTATCTCAAGAAATGTTTTTAGAGGCCGAAGTTGAACCAATGACACGTGGGACGCCGTACAAGTTCGCTCTCCTGTTTTATCCCATAAACAGGTCACGTTGCGACACTTGGCATAACTCTCTCTTAGAAAATCCAATTGAGGTCAGACCTATTGGGAAGGAAAGATGACAGGTCAGGATACCACAAAAAAAAATTTCAGACCCTGTGGAGCAAAACGTTTGGAGTTACAGCAGAAACAATCAGGTACATATTTCTATCAAAACATAATTATTTTTGGAGCACCTTCATTCATGGCTTCCGGAATTTAGGGTTTCAGAGAAAGTTAGAATTTTTGGAATCGAAATCCACGACTGAATGCTACTCAGGAAAATCAAAATTTAGAGACCAAGATTGAATTTTTTGGTTGGGTAGAAGACCAGGCTTGATCAAACCCCAGTTTGGGATTTTGATCAGAAAGATGGAAAATTAGGGCTTCAGCAAAAGTTGGAATTTTTGAAGTCTGTAACCATGACTGGAATCTCCTCAGAAAAATAAGAGTTTAGAGCCTTGGATCGAACATTTTGATTGGGTAGAAGGGTGGGCTTCATCAAACCCTAGTTCGAGATCCTGTCCAGAAGATCCAAATGTTTCAAAGGCAAATTTTGAGGGGTCAAATTTTGGAGATTTCAAAATTGAAGTATGCTAGTTTGATCAGCTCAGGAAGACACATCCTTCCATCCATTCAGAAGTATGAAAGTCAAAGATTGAATTTTTAGGGTTTCTCTAACAAACCCTAATCAAGCTCCAGATCAAGTTTCAGGGGGAGTTGAGGCTAAGGCCTTACATAAGAAGACTACAAGAAGTCTCGACATGTATGTCTTAAGGAGATACAGGTATGTCTTGAAATCTGATTCCGGATAAAGTTCATAATATGTCTGCCTTCATATTATTTATTAGTGCAATCTTAATTAATGTTAGAATTGTCTTATCACCCTAGTAACAGTATGATTGCATGTGAATGATAGAAGACATTCATTGATTAGGGCTATATGATTGTACTAATGCACTGTGGTGTTGTATGAGGTTGATGTTGTCTGCTAACAAGATACAGGTACATCATGAAACACAAATCAAGTTCCATGACCATGATAACATGAAGACAAAGAATCATCCATAATCTTTGATCACATAGAAGTTCTACTTACGAGGTATGTATGACTTTGTTCTATTATACTTAACCTATGAGATATGCAGGTTCCAGCATAGGATCTCTAAATCATTGAAGAGAACAAAGAAGATATTGATTAGGTATGTTAGACATAACTAAGCAGGTATACTAATCCAGGTATGTTTTCCTATGTCATGTTAGAATCTTACCTTGTGTTACGATCCCTTATATAAGTATATTTGGTATGATTGGTTATGCCTATTCATAAATTTAGTAATCAAGGGTTTATGCATATTATGTCTCTTATCTTGGTTGATAATTTAACTAACCAGATCAAACAAGAATATGCATGAGTAAAAGAAGACTTCCCTGAAACCTTGAATATTATCTATAATCATGACTATACATTTTCAAGATTATTTAGAACTATAATGTTTTGATAACATTGAGAATATACTAATGAATGTATGTTTGTGTATGAGATCATGAGGATGACACTTGAGCAGGCATAGTGGTACAGAATGAATAGAAGTTCAAAAGACATACAGAAGATCAAGTGGGAGGCAACCACACAAACATAAAAGATAAGTATTTGAGTCGTTATTTGAAATAGTAAATGATATTGCCTATAATAGATTGTATGCATATTTGTATTCCTAGAATATATCATGCTGAGTGTAAACATTCATAGAGCATTGAACAATATACTACTAATATGCATATGATTGGTAAGTTGGACAAACATTCCATTGTTGCTTGTCTAGAATGAAACCTCTTTACTGACATGCTGAGAGCTGTGCACACTCTCGATAGTATGTTCTGGTAGAGATGGAAGGCATCTAGATAGCCACTATATGCATACAGAATATGGAAAAGTGTTGTGCTAAAGTATTGGTCAAGATAGTTGCATAACTATGTAAATGATATCTGTATGCATAATAGGTTATCATGTCAACATGATTTCATGATTATGAAGTATTACTAATCATGTACTTAATTTTGATATGTAGGAAAGATCATGAAGAATGATGAACACTGAACAAGTGATGGATGTTCAACAAGAAGATTTACAAATCAAACAAAATATAGAAGGATCGTGGCTAGAAGATTCTCTTAGAAAAAGGAAGAGAATCATGACGAGATGTTTGCTCCAAGTGACTAGATAAGACCATTCTCTTAATGATGTAATTAAAGAAGAAGTGTGAATCAGGTTCTGTGTGGGTACCCAGGATCAATAATCAATTGATGAGATTAATGATCACCATGGGTGATGTGGATCTCAACCTTTGCTACAAGGTTGAATATGGTTTCTAGACACAGATGACATGGATGCAAGAAGGAACTCACCACAGAGTTCGAATGATATTAAGGCCCATATCAGTAGACCCATCTAACGAGAGATGGCACAGATAGATATGCAGAAGATCATTCAATGCAGAGTGTGAATGATGTTCAGTCACGAAGGAGAATTGATAGTTTCTTGATAAGCTTGGGCTTTACCAAAAGTAAAGTTGTTCCTAACCTTTACCTTAAGGTTATGGATCATAATATTATTGTATGTAGATGATATCTTTCTGATAGGGAATGAGAAACAGATCATGAAAAGAAAGAAGAGGACGGCTGCAGAAATGAAAATGAAAGATCTCAGATTGATGCATTACTTCCTAGGTCTAGAAGTATGGCAAGGCTCATAAGTAATCTTTCTCAACTAGGGAAAGTATGCTGAGAAATCTTGAGAAGAATTGATGTGTTGGAATGGCCACTCTCATGGATTCTAACTTGAAGCTATTAGCATATGACTCATCAGAGTTAGTGGATATAACTCTGTACAGAAAAATTATTGGGTCATTGATGTATCTAACGAATACTATGTCAGATATATGCTTTGATGTGAACACCTTGAGTCAGTATCTAGTGGAAACTAGATGTGTTCACCCGATAAGTTGCAAATCATGTGATGCGGTACCTAAAGGATACAATAGACTTTGATCTATGTTATCTTGGAGATCATGACTTCAGATGGCTACACAGATGTTGATTGGGAAGGAAGTGTATCAGACAGGAAGAGCACATCGAGAGGATGTTATTGTCTGGGATCAACCATGATCTCGTGGTTTAGCAGGAAACAATCTAATGTGGCTCTTAGCACAAGCAGAATATATGGCTACTTGCTCTGCTAAGTTATGAAGTAGTATGGCTTCAGGATTGTTTGACTTAGAGATAGACTCAACTGTGATCCTATGTGACAAACAGAGTTGTACCAAAATGGCAGAGAATCCAGTGTTCCATGATAAGTCAAAGCACATAGAGATCTGACATTTCTATATACAAGATATGGTGCAGAAAGGAATTAATGTTCGAATTTGTAACAAGTTACCAATGTACTAACCAAACCTCTACCGATCCGATGTACTAACCAAACCTCTACCTCAAGTAAATTTTTTCGAGACAAACTTAATATAGTTTAGAAGGACCCTCCTCGAAAGGGGGAGTGATGTGATCACTTATGATGAGATTTCCCACATCGACAGTGAGGTCGATGATGCGGATACCTATATTGGTGATGCCGACAGAGAGGTTGGTGGATGGTCCTTAGATAGGGTCTAAGGTGTCTCCGAGAAAGAAGAGGGATTGCATCATCCTTGAACAAATGTTCTAAAAGGAGCCGTAGACATATGTCTTCGAGAATGAAGTCCTTCATGGACATGTGAGGATTGAATCATCCTTGGATTTCAGTCCTAAAGTGATCCATAGACAGATGTCTCTGAGAAAGAAGAGGGATTGTATCATCCTTGAACACATGTTCTAAAGAGAGCCGTAGACATATGTCTTCGAGAATGAAGTCCTTGGTGGACATGTGAGGATTGGATCATCCCTGGACTTCAGTCCTAAAGAGAGTAGTAGACATGATGTCTTCGAGAATAAAGTCCTGAATGAACAGGTGGGGGATTGTATCGTCCCCGGACTTCGGTCCCAAAATTGAGCGTTAGACATATGTCTTCGAGAATAAAGTCCTGAATGAACAGGTGGGGGATTGTATCGTCCCTGGACTTCGGTCCCAGAATTGAGCCGTAGACATATGTATTTGAGAATAAAGTCCTGAATGAACAGGTGGGGGATTGTATCGTCCCCGGACTTCGGTCCTAGAATTGAGCCGTAGACTGGGTCTTCGAGAACTGAAGATAGGACTGCATCGTCCCTGGACCTCGGTTCAAAATGTATGTGAGGACTGCATCGTCCATGAACTGGGTTCAAAATGTACGTGAGGACTGCATCGTCCATGAACTGGGTTCAAAATGTACATGAGGACTACATCGTCCATGAACTAGGTTCAAAATGTACGTGAGGACTGCATTGTCCATGAACTAGGTTCAAAATGTACGTGATGGGATTGCATCATCGCTAGACATGAGACTTGTCTTAAAGGTACGTGTGAGGACTGCATCGTCCATGAACTGGGTTCAAAATGTACGTGTTGGGATTGCATCATCCCTAGACATGAGACTTGTCTTAAAGGTACGTGAGAGGACTGCATCGTCCATGAACTAGGTTCAAAATGTATGTGAGAGGACTGCATCGTCTGTGAACTGGGTTCAAAATGTAAGTGATGGGATTGCATCGTCCCTAGACATGAGAATTGTCCTAAAGTGATAAGGATTGATCATCCTGGAGCATGATCTGGATTGTATCATCCATGGAACTATGTCCTAAAGAGAGTGGGATTGATCATCCTATAATATGATCGTGTGTGTTGCAGGGTATGTTTCTATTATCACTAATGAGGATACTTGTATTGATGTATTGATACTTGTATTGATGATATGTATTGATGAGGATACTTGTATGTATACTTGTATTGATGATGTGTATACTTGTATTAGTGTGGATACTAATACTGATGATCTAGATGAAGATGCTATAGATCATGATGATCCAGATGCTGTAGATCGAGATGATCCAGATGTTGTAGATCGAGATGATCCAGATGCTGTAGATCGTGATGATCCAGATGTTGTAGATCGAGATGATCGAGATGCTGTAGATCGAGATGATCTAGATGCTGTAGATCGAGATGATCCAGATGTTGTAGATCGAGATGATCCAGATGCTATAGATCAAGATGATCCAGATACTGTAGATCGAGATGATCCAGATGTTGTAGATCGAGATGATCTAGATGTTGTAGAGCGAGATGATCCAGATGCTCTAGATCGAGATGATACAGATGCTGTAGATCAAGATGATCCAGATGCTCTAGATCAAGATGATCTAGATGCTCTAGATTGAGATGATCCAGATGCTATAGATCGAGATGATCTAGATGCTGAAGATTGTGATGATCCAGATGTTGTAGATCGAGATGTTCCAGATGTTGTAGATCGTGATGATCCAGATGCTGTAGATCGTGATGATCCAGATGCTATAGATCGAGATGATCTCGATGCTGATGATCGTATGATGACGATGCTGATGATCGTGAGGATCCAGATGTTGATGTTGTTGTAGTTGTTCGAGTGATGCAGAAGATAAAGAATCAGTACTGAAGATGTTGATGTTCCAGTCTTGAAGATGTTCCAATAACTGCTTGAGTTACTGATGATGTTGAGAAAGCTTCCAATGATTTATAGATGTATCATGTATTATGTTGATGACTCCTTGCTCGTGCAGATGCTGTTATAATATCCTTCTTGTTAAGGGGGAGTGTTGAGATATTGTAACTTCAAAGAATATTATATTTGTACTTTATTATTCTGGAGATGTTTCATTCCTCCTTGAAGATCTTATTGTATATCCAGAGATGTTTATTCCTCTTTCAGATTGTGGTAACTTGGGTTATTAGACTTCTCTAGTGGGGGTCGGCCCTATATGTGTTATGTGGGTCAAAGGGTTATTAGACCACCCTAGAGGGGTCGGCCCATTCAGTTGTAGTGGGGTATTTAACCCAATGGTTAAATACGAGCCTACATGATTTGTGTAAAAGACAGGTCGGAGTAGTGTATAAAAATACAGGATGTATTCCTCATTTTACACACACTCACTCACTTGAGAGTAGCGCACTTGTGGAGGAGGAGATCATGTCTTTGGTTTGCATCTTTGTATATTGCTGGTCATCTATATTGAGGAAGCTTTGTTGGGTTTTCTACCCCATGAGGGTTTCCCAGGATAAATCTGTGTCTCTTGTGTTTATGTTGTGCTTGTTGTTTCTTCAGTGATCCTATATATGCTAATATTGTGAAATGGAATGCAATGCTGCTATTTTATGTCTTAGCATATTAAATATTAACAGTTTACCTGCTTAACGGTTTACTTAGATCTCTTATTGTATAGATTTATTTTACTAGTTTCTTTTGTTTCTTGTCTTGATAGGTCTTGCAGCTTGGATCTGACGACCGTGGGATGTGAATCAACATTCAGGAGAAAGGATTGTAGAGTAAAAAGGTAAGACATGTAGTACTCGATCCTTAAGTAGATCTAGGAAATGCATTGGTAGTCTGTTCTATTTGTTCTAGACTCACTTTGAGCTAGGGAGATCCGGCTCGTGTCCACTCGAGTGGATTTTCCAATAACAAATCTGGCAACCATACTGGGGATTATAGAATCTGGTCAGTAGTTGTCAATGTGAGAGTCATTTTCAGCCGATTGCTTGATACAAGCCTTTTTATTTTTTCCATTTACTTCATGGAGTCTCTTTCATCATCAGATATTCACTTTGAAGAGTCTGATTACCTTCCTTTGAGTTTGTACTCCTCATTTTCAGACCATTTCATTTCTCACTGTCTGGAGAATTGGTTCATTTTTTAACTTAAATCTCACCTGTCGCGCCTGGTCAGTGTACTCAAAGTGACACTGTGTCTTTTTTGATCTCTGTTCTTTGTTTGTTGGCTTCTCGTCGCAACACTTCCATTGGTATACTACAACATTGTTGCACTTCTCACATTGGTGAACTGCGACGTCGCACTATGCACAAGCACAGAGTGCGCCGATCTGCCAAAAGTACCGTATAGTCACCCCTTCTCAATTTCTGATTTGAGTTTTGGTTTGTGTACAAACTCCTCTGCACTGTACCTTCCAGGCAAAGACCCTTTTGTCCAGCAATGTTTTGTTTGGCTTGTTTGTATTGGTTTTTGGGTCTTTTGAGATTTGGATTCATGTTTGGCCCTTTGAGTCAAAACTAGTGTTTTGCTTGCATTTTAAAGCGAAATGGATTCTATTTTTGAATCATGCATCCTTTAGTCGTTCTGACCCATCTCAAGGTTTTGAGATCATTTCTGGTTTGGCGTGACTAGCTTGTTTTAAAGATTTGAAAAGTGTGGGATACCCATGTCTTTTTTAGCCTCTTTCTCTTGGGTTATGCATCTTGTTTCCTTTACATGCTAAACTATCTAATGGTTATTGGAAAAGATTGATTCTTTGTGTCCGCTTTAGTTCAAAGAAAAGCTTGATTTTGTCACTCTTTTGCTATATTCATGAAATTGGAAAACATAAGTATTCTTCTTGCTTTAATCTGATCATTTGAAACTCTTGGTCTCACACTCATAAGAAGAAGAAAGATTCGTTTCAGATTAGTATGCATTTAAGTTAGATAAGATTGTTAAGTGCTTTCCTTTGTCTTGCATTTGATTGGAAACGTTTATGGAATATTTCTTTCCATAGCTTAGATGTGTCTTTTTCAAGTGTAAAAAGATAGGAAATGAGTTATAATTATTGCATTTGGTAGATTTTGAGCCTTTCTTGAGTGCCTTTGAGTTGTTTGGGTGCTTGCCATTTTTCTTTGGGAATTTCCGAATGATTAGAGTGTTGTAGATATTCTCTCACCTTTTGTATGAAAAGCGTTCAGTTATCAAGTTCCATTTTTGATACATGCATTTGAAAATTGAAAGTGCTTCATTGTTTTGTCTTATACATGGTTAAGATTAGCTGCATCTTTAATTTTCTTTGCGCTTTTTAGCTGATTATTGCAGAAAGTTAGATTTATTGCACTCTAGGAAGGAATTCTTCTTTTTGCTACTACTTAAGTACTTTTGGTTTGAAAGAAAGAAAAATCTCTCCTTACCTTAAGTAGTTTTCATTGAAAAGGAAAGGAAAATGTGCATTATCATGTAGTTGAGGATTGCATTATGTTTACTTTTATGTACTCACCTCATGCATTCACCTAACTGTACAAGATAAAATTAACGCTAGCTTAGGTTAAAATCATTTAGTAACTGTGTGTAAGTTAGAGACGTGTTCCAGCATCTTGAAGCGTGGCAGTTGTCGTTATTTTCCAACACTGTATTCCGAGGGTATTGTAGTTTTCCACATACTTATCGGTATATCAAGCTCCTTCACGTACCCACCAAGTACCATAATCCGTACTTGGCATATATCGAAGGGTGTATCATGTACTTGGTAGTATATTGGAAGGTCTCTTGCCGAACAGTTGTGCATTAGACAGCACCACTATGGATTTGAGCTCCCACGTACCTTGCGTATATTGGGAGACACCAGTAGGATTCCTGAAACCAACCGAGTTAACCATTTGGTCATCTTGGCAAAGCAATACACTGAGAACAACACTCAAGGAGATTATCATGCATGTATTGTCCAAGTAATCGGGTATGCAGGAAAGGGTATGGTCCCAATCCTCCTTGTCGCGTCATGTTGTTGGACCCTGCAGTATATCGCGGTTTGTGATGCCTTGATAATCCCGTGAGGTTCCATACTTTGAATCCACTCCTATTCACACAGTTTTCTTGTTGCTTTTAGACTTGAGTAGTGTTTGACTTGTGTGGTACTTTAGAGTCTCTTAGGGAGTTTAGATATGGAATATTCTTCTGGGACTACCAACCAAGAGACCCCTTTCTAGGCTATGCCTTTTTTTTATTCCCCCTTGTGGAACTGTTGGTTCCCCCTTTATGGCTACGTTGAGTCTTCCTGGATTCATGATAGGATTACCAATACGGTTATTCTCCAATCCGGTTACACCAAGTGCACCAATTGTGTCGAACCTAGGTCCTTCATCACATGAGCATCAATCTGATGGTGATTGTTCTCCTTCTTCGTCAAAAGTTGAATCGGCTTCCGTCTCTTCTTCTTCTCCTACTGAAAAATCTAATGTTAGTAAGAAGGCGAGTGAGAAGAAGAAGAAGAAAAGGAAGATTAAGAAGAAGAAGGATAAGAAAGAGATCAAGCATTAACCATCTTCCTCTGATGGCACTCATTCTATGAGAACACCTCGTAAGCCAAAGTTCCCTTGCAAACTTTGCAAGGGTGATCACCTTCTCAAGAATTGTCCCGGTCTTTCCCATGTGTTAGAAGTGTGGTCTAAAAACCCCAAACTGCTTGTATTGTTAACCTCTGACCATCATGTTGATGATACTCCTTTGACCAGTGACCCATTGGTGAAGGGTCAGAAAGGTAGAGTTGCAGACCCTTGTTGGATATGAGAGGGCATGCATCGTACTTACCTTTGTCCAAGCATGGATGAAGCTTCGCAGTGGTTCGAAGATATTACTAGTTCTTAACAAGTGCTTCCAACAAGCATAGTAAGTTGTCGTTCGACCCCCTGCTGGTTGACCAAGTGATCAATTTAGTTTCATCTGTAATCGATCCCACTCTTCCTTCGAAGAGTGAAGTGATAGAGTCGATGTCATCTCCACTCGATCCCGCTCTTTCATTGGAGAAAGTCCAGACTGAAGCAGTCACCATGACACAATCTTCGTCTCATTCTTATCTTCCAAGTGAGAGTGAATTGGAAACCGCTGATGTTTTCCTAGTCAGTTCAGAATGTCCTAGGCAAGGGGAAACCATGTCTATTTACAGAGGAACCCCTCCAAGTACTGAGGTTATTTCATTTGATTGGAATAGTCTAGCATAATCTTGTCTTCCTTCGAGTGTTCCTTTTCAAATATCTGTAGGAGTTTCAGATAAAGAAATTTTTTGTACGATAATTGATGAGGGATCTTCTGTTAGTATTTTATCCTCAACTGCTTGGAAAGCTATAGGTTCCCCTCAGCTTATGCTAGTAACTGACCAGATTTTGGCTTTTAATAGAAGGCCTACCGGACGTTTAGGGATTCTCCCACAGTTACCTATCACATTGAGAGGAAAAACTATTTATGTTGATGTCATGGTTGTCCAAGGTCCTTTAGATTTCAATATGCTCCTTGGACCTGATTATGTCTATGCTATGAAAGCTATAGTGTCCACGCTCTTTCGAGTGATGTATTTTCCTCATCATGGAAATATTGTGACCATTGATCAACTTTCCTTCTTGACACCCACTCATCATATGACTGCTAGTCATCAGACTTCCCTAAATGTTCTGCATGTTTTAGTGGTTTCTTCGCCTTGAGGATGGGGGGTATGAGCATAGTTTATGTTATGTTTCAAGCTGGTTAAAAAATGAAACCAACCACTCTAACATAGTTTACCTTTGGTTTCAAGCTTGCATAAAAATGAAACCAGTCCATTAGAGCACAATTTTATTCTATCTCAAACTCATTAAAAAATGAAATAGCCCCCTCTAAGCATAGTTTACATTTGGTTTCAAGCTTGCATAAAAATGAAACCATCCCTTCGAGCATAGTTTTATTCCATTTCAAGCTCGTTAAAAAATAAGATGGGCCCCCTCGAGCATAGTTATTGTCTATTTCAAGCTTGTGTAAAAATGAAATAGATCTCCATCCCTTCAGTTCGAGTCTCTCACTAGAGTTAGAACTTGAACCTTCATTTCATCTGATTCTCGTTTTCCCCCCCTTGGTGAACATTTTCATATTAGTAGCCAGGATGGTAGTTGGGTTAGCAAGCAACATTTTTAGATGAAGTGAGGCTTGGGGGTCATGCCACATGTCGTACCGTCAACAATCATGTTGAGGGAACACTACCATGTTAAGCTGCTAGAGCAATCATGCTGGGGGCAATTACCAACCTCTGTGCATCATGTTGGGAAGGAACACATCAATGGGCCTTAACCTATGAGCATAGTTCCCTTTCTATGTCAAGCGCGTTAAAAAATGAAATAGGTTCCCGTGAGCATAGTTCTAATCTTGTTTCAAGCTCTTTAAAAAATTAAACATATCATTTCCCTTTGAGTCAAGTCTCCTCGTAGACTTAGTGCCTGAACCTTCTTTTTACCCACCTATGCCTTAGGAGAGTGAAATGAAGCTTGGGGGCATGTCTTCAGGTCTTCAACCTCTGTAAGTTACATTGAATTCAACTTGATCGCCTCTCCACACCACGTTGGAGCTAAGTCACTTACTTCCAGCAATCATGCTAGGGGCATGCACCAACCTTTGGATTTCATGATGGGAAGAAATCCACCATTGGGAACATTTTCGAGCATACTTTCCTTTTTTAGGTTTTGAGCTCATTAAACCATGAAAATTATCCCGACCATAGTTCATTTTATGCTACAAGATCATTAAAAAATGAAGCAGACATCATGAGCATTCTTCCAACATATCTTTGAGCTCGTTAAAAACAGTAAGATAGTATTTGAGCTTACTTTTTCACTTTTTTCGTGCTCTGGTTGAAACATGAAAAGTGGTTTGAGCTTACTTTTTACTTTTTCATGCTCTAGTTCAAACATGAAAAATATTCCGAGTGCTTTTGATACCATTCTCGTGCTCATTAAAATTTTGCGTTAAAAAGGTGTGTCTAACGAGTATAGGTTTATCACTTTATCCGGCCTCGCTAGACTATTTACGGAAAAGGAACTGTGCCGAGTTTACTTTTTCCTTTGTCGTACTCGGTCATCAACCACGACAAAGTTGTTCATGGAGTCCTTTTTAAGCTCTTTTCAGACTCCCTAAATAGGAAAATATTGCCAAGCGAACTTGATGCTTTCATGCTTGTAAAAGCATTTGAATGATCGTTTTCCTGGTGACAATTTACCCCTTTTTCGGACCAGGAGGTACTAATTACGAAAAAGGTATACTCGAGCCAATCATTACTGGAAGAGTCCTCTCCCGCGTTGTTTTACCCTTTTTCGGGCGATGAGGCTAACTTTACGAAAAAAGGACCATTGGAGTCTTCTTTAGTTCTTTTCAGACTCTGTAAACATGAAATGATGACCGAGTTTACCTTATATGGACTTATTAAAATTTTCACATTGAAGGGCCCGTCATCGGATGAACCCCTCCTATCTCAGGTTCGAAAAAAATTTGGGATTAGACTCATCTATGAGATGAGCTATACCGAGCATCTAGTTACCTTCATCAAGCTCGTAAAAAACACATGAGGCACTCATCATTCATGATGGAGAAAAAGTAAAGTGTTTGTGTTACATACTTTATTAGTGGCAATACATAGTCGTTCTTGAACATGGCACTCATCTGCATTTGCATATAGTACTTGGGTCATCCATCTGTCTATGAGTCCCCACTTACTCTTTGAGTCGTGTTACTCCTTTGAGTCGTTCAAAGAAAGCTCCCATCATCGGTTGCATTAGAAGTTTGCGTCGTACTCATTATGTCAATACTTCCAAGTCATGCCATGCCTATGTTCAAGAACATGTTTATCATTTGTCATCTGCAGTTAGTACACTCGTCACCATATCAATTTACTTTGTGTCAGTCTCACATGTTACTATACCATCCGATCTACTCTATACATCTTTTGCCATGTTTCGTGTTGATTGATGGGGGATTCATCATGGCCCTCCTTCGACGGATTTGTCCTTGTCGACTTCAACTCATCATCCGAGGATCGAATCTAGAAACCAGTCAAGTACCTTGGCCCTGCATGCCTCAATGGTAGGTTACCTCACTTTCATCATGAGTTTACATCATTGAATCTTGATTGAAAAATTTCATCCTGCGTTCGACTTCAACTCATTTATTCACGCTTGATGATATGTACTATGATACCTTGGGAATCATTGAAATCAATGGTGATCTCCCTCGCACTTGTTAAAGGTGTACATCAACGGTCGGTAATCAAGTGGTTTCTACCATGTTCAACGTCAAGACATTTGTAATCACATGGATAGATTCATATCCTTGCGGGTTTAGCTTGAAGGCCCTGGGAAGTCATGTTTTACCCAGGTTGCGATGGAGTTTGTATTTGAGTTATATTACACTGATCCACTTTTGTATTGGTCGTGGCTATGTTATCATCTCATCATGGATCTACACTTGTGTCTAGTAGCCATGATTGTGTCAAGTCGGTCATTACTACCATGGATCTGCAATGTATTGGTCGACAGCCATGTTGTACTTCATATGAGATTGTCAGTTCAGAGTTAGTTGTACTGCAGCAGTGTCCTTCATCCAACGAGTCTATTGCCATTACTTTTATCAAAGCACTTCCCCTGTCTATCTTCAATAGCTTCACGCTTTGGGGGGCATTCTATTATACCCAAAATATACTCATCATAAGATTTAGTGTATACACCCCTGAAGATACTTGGACTAAGTAATCATCCTGGGAGGATCTGTACCCAATTGTGCTCAGTTTTGAAGGGTCATCGCAGGCTGCACACTAGCAACATGCGACGTCGCACCTTTCTCCATTACAGGGTGTGACGAAGTCAGTTAAGTGGCAAAAATAGCTTCTTCGAGGTCCATCTCGAAGCTTGCTGACTTGGGACCCTATCCCTGACATCTTGGAGGAGCTGGCACTCGGCTCCTAGACCTTTGGAGAGATCCCTTAAGCCTCTCCTACCGTCTCTCAACCTATCCTATCCATACCCTATCCATTTAGTCCTATATAAATGAAGTTCACTCCCATCCCAAGGGGAGGAACACTATGGTATCTACATGCTGGTAAAATCATTCTTCGAACATATCCACTCACCTATTGTAGAACTCATACTTCCTTGGAAGGATATGGCAATCAACTTTGTCGGAGAAGGGCTACAGCGTTAAGCCTTGGTTGTGGTTCTATATCTCTATCATCTACTCCTCTATTTGCAGTAATACAAATGCTTTCCACCAATGTTGTTCATGTGTGTAATGATATTAAATAGTTTACCTGCTTAACTGTTTACTTAGATCTCTTATTGTATAGATGTCTTTACTAGTTTCTCTTGTTTCTTGTCTTGACAGGTCTTGTAGCTTGGATCTGACGACCGTGGGACGTGGATCAACATTCAGGAGAAAGGATTACGTAGTGAAAAGGTAAGACATCTAGTACTCGATCCTTAAGTAGATCTAGGAAATGCATTGGTAATCTGTTCTATTTGTTCTAGACTCACTTTGATCTAGGGCGATCCGGCTCGCGTCCGCTCGAGTGGATTGTCCGATAACAGAGAGGTGCAGCTTAGGAGGAGGACCACTACTCAGCTGAAAGTGCAATGGAGGCACTTTGGACTAGATGAGGCTACTTGGGAGAATGAGACCACCATGAAAGAGGCATACCCCGCCTTGTTTCATGACCTCATTCCTAGTCCCTAGAAACACCGAGATGGTGTTGTTTCTAAGTAGGGAGGGATGTAATATCCCAAATTTTGCACTAACTATTTTTGTTGTTATATTGGGCCACGGCCCCAGCACCTATGTTTTATTTTGAGTATTGGGCATGAGCCCTAGAACCTATGATTTATTCTTTTATATATTGGCATATCGGGCATGTACCTTGACTGACTTCTTTATTTTGAGTGTATATTGGGCGAGAAGGCCCCAATGTTTTAATGATGTTCTTTAGCTTTGATATGGGTAAGAACCCTAATATTGAGATGATATTTTGTTACTTACTATACAGAGCTATGATTTTACATGATTTGACTTATGAGTGTGTTGAGCATGGACTCAAAAACACACGTATAACCTACGTATTGGGCATAAGCCCCGATGTACCTAGAAGAATGTTTATGTACTGGGAGTAATCCCTAAGGTGCATTGAGTGTTGGGCCTAAGCTCCGGAACACTCCGATATTGATAAACAAATACCGGATCCGAGGAAACTTAAATATTCTAGATGTGCCTCACAGCCACATTCTAGCACCAGTGTTGAGCAGAGGCTCTGGAATTGCACTAGCGTAACGCCCATGTGAGAGTGTTGAGTTAAAAGGCTCTGAAGAGCACTCGGGGTTACTGGATCTCAAAGTGTTGAGTCGGAAAAGACTCTGAATAGCACTTTTACTTTCATCACAATTATTTAAATTGATTAAATGATTCATCTGTTATTTATCATCAAATACTGCGGGAACTACCATGTTAAATTAGGGAATCCAACATGCAAAGAGAGAGACTAGAGGTGCCTATCCTAGCTTACCGAGAGACCGTCCAAAGAAGTGGACCTTACCATTAAGTTGTCAAAACCAAGTATCATGTAAAGATACAATATTTGATATTATTATTAAATAATGATGTGATTAATTATTTATAAAAGACATAATTGCATATAGTTTATGCATAGTGAGATGCCACATTATTTTATAGTATTAATATTTCGTGGGCGGCCACATTTATAAATAGTAATACTAATGTATTAATACCTAGGTTAGAAATATTATTATTATAATTATTGATATCATAATTATTATGAAGAGTTTAAATCAGAAATCACTTATAGATTAAACCATTGAAAAAACTCTTAGTGAAAAAAAGACTAGATATTTATTAAATAATATCTTTTAAATATTATTTATTTAATTTAAAGAAACTAATTATTCCAACAGTCATAATTCAAGACTCCCCTACTTAAAGAGGGCAGATTCCAAGTTTTGGGGATCATCTATCTTTTTCATTATCATTCTCCTATGGTAATCAGAGAGAAGTCTTCTGCTCCAAGAAATTGAAGCAGCCTTATATAATTTCATATCTGAACCAGCAGTGAACCTAGGGCCTCTACCTCTCATTGCATGTTGGAACCAGCTCGGGGGAATCCAGTTAGAACCAAGAACGATCTAAGGGTCATGGTTGGGAGGAACATGGTAGCCGCAAAGTTATCCAGCTAAGGAAATCATCCTAACAGGTTAGCTAAATACAACAGGTTTTGCATTATTTATTGTCGAGTGTGCAAGTTTCTACAGGAAGGGATCAAGTGCCCAGCAGTCATGCTTCTACAGGAAAGGATCGAGTGCCCAAGCATCCAGGTGTGTAGTAGTAATTGTTTCCATTTTTTCAGTTTTAATAAACCTAGGCTTTTACATTAGAATTGATACGTCAACATTGTTCTCATCACAAACATTATCAACTTAGAGGTTCTACCCAGAAATCAGTGGAGGGTCTAGCAGGTATAGCAAAGCTAGCCTATGCTAGAAAAAACCCCATAAGCAAAGTTAAGAACCCTACTTTGAATTTCGGGAGACGTCCCTTCATTTTCCCATATTAACTTCCAGGTTAGGGTTATTGTAATATTTTAAATACTTATGTCTTCTGTTTGATTCGTCTTACCATTTCATAATGCAAGGATTACTTATATTCTCTTTTAAATCGTTCATTGTCATTCTTTTTATGCTTGAGAATCATTAAATAGAAAAGATAATAGTAGCAAGACAAATACCAGATATCCTAGTCACCCTACACATCGAATGGTGGAAGAGACCACATCAACATTTATTATTTCTTTCTGTTCTTTAAAAACTAGGCACACTTCCCCATTATTAATAGCTACACGATTTCCACCAACAACCAACTCATTACAAAGAGACAACACATCTGGCATTTCAAGGAAATACGATTTACAAACATAGACTCAAGCATTTTATTTTACAACCTAAACTTTTGAAACCCAACGATTATCATTTCAAGGACCAACAACCCACAGTATGCATAAATTTTCACCCATCCTTCTCTTTAAACGTATCAACTTACTGGTCAAGAGACCAAACCCCACCCACGACTGTACCATTTGACTCTGCTAACATAATAGACGCCACATATCACAATAAACGCCATAGTATAGTATTAACACATCAACCCATGCTCTCTCAAAGGCCAAACAAAACAGTAGCTAGGGCTACGACTCCTACTAAAATGCAGAAGGTTTTACACAACACTTTTCAACCAAACAATATGCATTAAACTATAGACAAGCATTATATACACCCACAGGATATCGGATCGAATCCCTCTAGCATTCCTTCAATTGAAAACCTTATTGTTTATATCTATTACAAACATCAGTAATTCACGTAAAGTAAATGCAGAGGCTAGTTAGCTGTATATCTCTCCTTAACAGGTTCAAAGTTTATAATGCAGAGACTAAATAGGGTGCCCAACATTTAAAAAATTATACAGAAGGCCATTCCTAGGCCCTTTCAAACTAAATATGTAGACATAGGTCTCGAATGCAAACCCCAGTTCATATTGGGCATTATTATTATCAACAAGCTTCAACAAAATTCAGACATTGAGCCGAATGGCCAAAACCTCCCACTAAGACCCTCTAGGGCCTGTAAAAGTCAATAGATACATTTTTTACAACAATCCAGACAATGACGACTTCTAGGAACTCAAAGCTTGTCGCAGTGAACCCAATTGGGCTCATGAGGTTCCTCATAGAAAATGCAAACAATAACACTCCACAGAGGAGAGAGGATTGTTAGGGTTAACCTTGACTCGGGATTGAGTCAAAGTTGGGCACATGGTTTGTTGTAGCCCATGGTATTGCCCCATGGTATTGCATGTAAGGAAGCCTTTATAAGGCTTGAGGAGGCTCCATTGTAAAGTGTCCTGGAGGTGAGTGGGTGAGCTCACTTGGCCCAGCTTGGCCGGTTTAGGTCAAGGGTAATGAAGATCTTCATTGGATGTTGGTTTTTCTCCATATGGGGTTTCCAGGAAATTGTGTGTTTATTATTTCATTGCTTGTTTCAGTTTGTTTCTCTCGCAAGTTAATGTGTATGCTCGTATAAACCTAACAACTTGTATCAGAGCTTGGAATGGTATATTGCTGTTGCTTGTAATCTTGGTGTGTGTAGAGGAGACTTGATGCAGGATCGGCAAGGAGAAATCGCAGATCTGGTTAAAGTGTAGATCTATTGGTGCCATAGCTGAATGTGTAGCTTCCATGAAGAAACCCCAGCTGCGTGTCTGGTCGCTGGTTTGTTGAGGACATGCCTGGATGGAGCTGCCAACAAGAGCCAGCTGCCATCAGAGAAGAGATCTGTGAAAGGCGTGAAGGAGTAGAGTTGAATGCAGAAGTGATGCCTGCGTGAAGTGCAGATTCGTGGAAGAAAACAGAGTCCATATCTGGGCATGAGGCCGAGGAAGTTGAGTTGTTTCCCAACTGTGTGTGTTCACGGGTCTCAAATCACTGAAAAAAAGGAAATCACCGCAAGAAGGGAGCGCCATTGTCTTGAGCTGCAAGTTTCATGTAAAACATGTGCACGATTGTGTGAAGTGTTTAAAACATCGTGAGGCCAGGAGAGCCATTGGTGGTAGAGAAAATTGTGTATCAGCAGAAGGAGTCACCATCCCCGGAGAAGAGTGGGCGGTTTGAAAATATAGGAGTGTGGGATTATCTCGTGGTCCCCATAAATGAAGTTACCATGAAGTTGAAGCAGGGATCGCCTTCTAGTTGGCCGCAGAAAGAAGCCTTAGTTGCATGAAGGAACACTCTGTGGATCACGTTTTTTGTTTTTTGTGGATCTAGGGCATTGTTTTGTGGGCGTACCTGGAAGGATTCAAGCGAGGCTGTAGAGAGTTGATCTGCGGAAGGAGGAGCCATCCTCATCACACGTGAAAGCCTCTGTTGTGAGGAAAAAGATCAGGTTTCGTGCTCTTTGAACAAATATGGAGTCGTGGCAATATCTAGAGAGGCATGTGGATGAAGTGTGTACATGACATGCCCAAGTAAAAGAGGTTCCTGCAGAGAGTCTGCCTGCGAAAAGTCTGATTCAAAGCAAAGGAGTGAGTCGCGTTGTTCTTTAATGAGAATCGTAAATGGTCCATGTTATGTGTAAAATAAAAGACTAAGATAATATTCATTATGAATGACATCATGCTAAACTTTATGGCATGGGTAAAGTTTTAAAAGTATAAGAAGTCCATAATTATTTTAAAGAAATGATATTCATGTCATTATTTAAAGGGATTATGAAAAGTTTTTGTGGAGTGTGGACGCCATGTTAAAAAGGGGCAAAAGGAACTTACACTCTTTTAAGAGATTGAATTTTTTTTTAAAGTTTTATGCCATGGAATTTTTTAATAAAAAAAAAGGGGGGGAATCATTAAGTTTTTCAAATTAATGGATATGGAAAAGGGTGCAGTGAAGATAACCATGGCAAGAAAGTGGGGCATGTCATATAGTTGTAAATTGGTGATATGAAAATTCTGCACATGAGAAATGGAAAGGCAAAGAAAACAAGTATGGCAAGAATGCAAAGTAGGACGAGCATGAAAGCGAGCATGAAAAAGTGAGAGGATGAAGCAATGGATGGTGATGGTGTAGTCACCATGAAGACACATGAAAAAAAAATATTTAATGGAGCAGTTTGCATGTAAAAGGGCATATGGCTGTAAGACCTGGTAAGGCATGCATACCCCTGGTAACTCATCGGTAAAGTCGGGAGAAAGACCTAGGTGATAGGGGGGTGTATGTGAGATTCCTCGGTTAAAAATTTGAGGGGGGTTGGTGTTTACTCCAAGTCAAGTTTAAAGGGGGGATTGTTAGGGTTAACCTTGACTCGGGATTGAGTCAAAGTTGGGCACATGGTTTGTTGTAGCCCATGGTATTGCATGTAAGGAAGCCTTTATAAGGCTTGAGGAGGCTCCATTGTAAAGTGGCTTGGAGGTGAGTGGGTGAGATCACTTGGCCCGGCTTGGCCGGTTTAGGTCAAGGGTAATGAAGATCTTCATTGGATGTTGGTTTTTCTCCATATGGGGTTTCCAGGAAATTGTGTGTCTATTATTTCATTGCTTGTTTCAATTTGTTTCTCTCGCAAGTTAATGTGTATGCTCGTATAAACCTTAACAAGGATGAGATAAGTAATGGTGGACTCTAAACTTACCATTTGCGACACCTCCAAGTCTAGTCTTGGCCATCAACTAGTAGCCACGCAGATGAAGAGGGCCAATCGAATCACCTGGCAAGCAAGTAAACCATGCAAGTCAGAAACCTGAGCTTATTATCATTTTTATCAACTTAAATTAGCAAGAAAACAAGGATGATATTACTTTCGTGTTTATCTGTCACCATCTCTGCATACGAAACCCATTATGGTGTGTTGACCATGATTCAAGCTCAGGTCAGAACATGAAACCCTCAAACGCATCCAACACATAGAAAGAGGCAAATGAACCATGAAAATGAAACCCTCTATGGTGTAGAAACCAAGTAGAAACCCTCAGCATAGCTGGCAACGTTGGCCATGTGCCATCGTAAAGTTGCATTAAATTCCACTACCAACCCCAAATATTTCGATACTAGTCGTGATCTCTATAGTAGCAGAGGCATTCACGATCAATGAAGTAATTGAAAACACAAGGTGTGATACAAAGACCCCAATTAGTGTATAATGCCAACAAGTAATTACAAGGTCAACATGTATTGAAAGTTCAATAAGGACTATAATTTCCAACAAAGCATTTTAAGGTGACAACCTCCAAATGTTACATACATTAGTTTTAAATAAGTGCTGGACTTGCGAAATGAGTACCATAGGTAGACACCTCCGTAAGTACACCTGCAAACCAGGTACAAAGTGGATGCATTAGCAAACTCGCTAAGTAAGTATGGAGTTTCCATTTTCTTACGCTCTACCTCTCGGCAGCCCTGCCGGGGTACATTTCCGTTTTAAAAGACCAAACATCACACCATGGGCCTCAACTGCCACCAATATAGGTCCATCCCACCTGAATTATCAGTTATAATTTAATAAACGTGCACACAAACTCTTAAAAGTATAAGAAAGAGATTTTCATTATTATCCTCTAAACATTTGTACCCTTGTGACAGATTTACACTTCTATTCATTACAACGCTTCCGCAAAGCTGTAGGATTCACAACTAGTAAATCCATGACACTTATGAAACTGAGACTCTATTAAATGTCGCAAAAGAAGCATCGGTGTAGCATATTATTAGTAGTGCTGAAGTTAATTTACATTCATCATCTCTTATTCAGTTTATTGCAGTAACAGAAAAGTTTTAAAAGTTTTACTGTTTTTAGGGACATTACAGTCTCATTCATAGATATGACTGCCACAATAATTCTCTAAAAAAATCTCGCAATATAACATATATATGTACTTGGTATTCCTTAATTTTTCAAAAGCAGGTGATCTCCGTCATATACATGGATATGACAATGACTATCTAACAATATTCAACATATGCCCTCATGAACTAAACTGGATATAGATTTTCTTTCTTTTACTGTTGAAGAGTAATCTCAACTTGTAATTACAAAAATCAAATCATACAGCAGCATGTCGCAACTAAGTTATTATTCTTTTTGTCATAGCATTCTCACATGATGAATAAGTCTATTCACATGGATTTTATCTTTCCATGCATCTCATTAATCAATATCTCCCTCTCATTTTCTCACCCTAAGTCTATTTTTCTATTACTAGAGTTTTGAATCTTTGTTAATGTTTATAAGACAATAAAGGAGGGAACAACAGTGGGAATTTTAATTTCCTTCTCATTATTAACCATAAGAATATATAGGATTACATCATAGCAATACTACTAGTAAATACCATGGAACATAAAATACTATGGGACAGCAAAGTCTCATAGTCAAAATAACCAACTAATCACTCAAATAATTAATGCACTTATGACCACTGAGATTACATTTCTTAGCACACCCCCTTAATCTCAATTGGGACAATATTCTCATCACTATCATTGGCTAAGTGATTTCTCTAAAAATCAAATGAAAATGTGCCCAATGGTTTGGTAAACATATCATCTAATTGCTCCTTAGAGACACAAAACAACAAGGTGATCTCTCTAGTATTGACTAACTCACGTATGAAGTGGTAGCGAGTGTCAATGTGTTTAGTCTTTCTATGAAACAAATTATGTTTGGACAATTGTATTGCAAAACTATTGTCACAATAAATAGTTGTTGGTTATTTTTCTGTGTGTCCCATATCCTTCAAAAGTATTCTTATCCAAACTGCGTGGCATGTTGTTGTAGTTCCTGCGACATATTTTGCTTCTGCAGAAGACATGCTGACAATGGGTTATTTCTGATAGGACCATGAAATCAGATTGGTACCCAAATGGGAAGAATAACCAGATGTGCTTTTCCTATCATTAATACCACCTACAAAATCACTGTCAGTGTACCTTGTAAGAGTACTATCTGGTGAATGAGAGTACCAAATTCCATAACCAACTATGCCTACTACATATCCCAAAATTCTTTTACCAACTTTCCGGTGACAATCTTTGGGAGACTCCATAAACCTAGAGATCATGCTAACAACATACATCAAATCAAGTCTAGTTGCAATCAAATACATTAAAATTCCTACCATTTTTTTATAAATTGTAGATTTTATTGCCAGTCCATCATCATTCTTGCTTATCTTGGTTCCTGTAGAAATGGTGGTTTTTGCTGGTTTGCATTTATCCATTCCAAATCTTTGCAAAATGTCTGTAGCATATTTATGATGATAGATGAAGATGCCATTTTCACTTTAGTCAAATTCCAGACCAAGGAAGTACCTCATAAGGCCTAGATTAGTCATTTCAAACTCTTGTTTCATGACTGTCTTAAATTCTTTCAACATCAAATTTCCAGTATAAATCCTATCATCAACATAAATACATACAATCATAATGTTACCTTGTTGATATGTTTTGACATAGAGAGTGGGCTCATTGCTTCTCCTGTTGATCCCATTGTTGATGAGGTAGGAATCAATCCTACTGTACCAAGATCATGGAGCTTGTTTTAGACCATACAAGGCCTTTTTCAGCTTGCACACTTTGTGTTCTTGACCTTTGACAACATATCTAGATGGCTGGTCTACATAGAATTCTTCTGCAAGTATTCCATTTAGAAAGGCATATTTCACATCCATTTGATAAACCTTCCATTGATTCTGAGCTGCTATTGCAAGTACAAATATGATGGTGTCCATCCTTACTATTGGAGAAAAGGTTTCATCATAGTCCACACCATATTGTTGAGCAAATCCTTTTGCAACTAATGTGGTTTTGTTCTTTTCTATTTCTTCTTTTTCATTCAATTTGGTCTTATAGACCCATTTTATTCCAATGCTTCTTTTATCTAGTGGGAGATCAACAAGATCCCAAGTTTGGTTCCTTTTAATGGCATCAATATCTTCATTCATTGCTTGTACCCACTTTGCATCATTTACTGCTTCATCAAAAGATGTTGGCTGACAGGAAAACAAAGCATAGTGTAGTTTCTCATCAATAACATGAGTCTTCTCATATAACTCCCTCAAACTTCTGGTTCTTTGTGTTGGACTGTCTATTGATGTTCGTTGTTGCTGTATCTCCAATCTTGGCATTCTGACTAGTAGATCTACCAGATATGATCTTTCATTTTGTTGAATATTTTCTTAATCATTTTGATGATCACTCCAACATTTGTATTCAAGGAGATTTACATCTCTGCTCACCACATCCTTTTTGGTGACATGATTATACAACTTGTAGGCCTTCTGATGTTCATTGTAACCAGTGAAGATGCATTTCTCACTCTTTCTGTCCAATTTTTTTTTAACTTATCAAGTATGTGTGCAAATGCCACACATCCAAAAAATCTGAGATGTGAAACACTAATCTTACTTATACTCCATGCTTCTTCATGAATCTTATCTTTAACACTCACTATGGGAGACCTTTCAGTAAGTAAATTGAACATGCAATGACTTCATCCCAATAATCATCTGACAACTTTTTATATGATATCATACTTTGAGCCATGTTCATGATGGTCCAGTTCTTTCGTTCAGTAACTCCATTCTGCTATGGAGTGTATCTAGTAGTGAACTGGCGCTAGATGCCATGTTGTTTATAGAACTATGCAAAATCATGTGAATCATATTCACCTCCACCATCTAACCTGAGCACTTTGATGTATTTACCTTATTGCTTTTCAGTCAGTGCCTTGAATTCTTTAAAATTGGAGAAGGCATCTGATTTGTGTCTGAGAAATTAGACCCATAATTTCCTGTTATAATCATCAATAAAGGCCAAAAAATAAAGACTACCTCCTGTGGATTGGTTTTGCACGGGTCCACATAGCTCTATGTGAACTAACTCAAGGTGTTCTTTGGCTTGAGATATGGAAGTGGGGAAATTGTCCCTTTGATTTTTCCCTAAGATACAATCTTCCCACGAACTAGACTATTCATTCATGACTGGTATCCCCTTGAACATGGATTTTTTTTGCATAAGATTGAGAATCTGGAAGGGTAGATGACCACACCTAGAGTGCCACAACCAAGTTTCATCTGGACTGGAAGTGGTATGTGCATATGACTGTGATAGATAACACTTCTCATATTGAGAGGGAATATCCTATTCTTGGTCATTTCTACTTTAGCTAAGAGTCTTCTACTAGGGGATTTATCATAGAAAAAAAAAAGTATCAATAAACTTGACAACATACTTGTTTTGAATTAGTTGACCCACACTAATCAGATTGACTTTCGAATTAGGAACATAGAATACATCATGTATAAATTTCTTCTCATTCTGTTTAGTAAGAATAAGAACAATGCCTTTTCTTTGAGCAGGAACAACATAATGATCACCAAGCTTGATTTTTGTATTGACTAAGGAATGTAATTCAGAGAATATCAATTTGTTATCTATAATGTGATTGTTGCAGCCACTGTCTAGGAACCATACATCTGAATGATATTATTCTTTAGTCACTTTACATGAGAGAAACATGACTTCTGATGAGTTTTCTTCAACATTAGAGACATGGGCTCTACCACTGTTCTAGTCCGCTTGATTCTTTCTGTATTCTTGTTCATAGTGGCCATACTTCTTGCAGTAGTTGTACTATATGTTGGACCTATTATTCAAACTCTTGCTTCTCCCCCTCTGATTCTGAGAGTTTTGTGAGTGATCACAGTGTTCTCAATGCTAATGGGGGGTTCTATATTCTATAGAATGAGAACCTATTCCTCTTCTGCCTCGTCCTCTACCTCCTCTTCCTCGACCTTTACTAAGGGAATCCTGAGTGTAGAATGCATTTTTCAAAGACTCTTCTTCTTAACTGAGTTGAGCTTCATGGGACAGAAGGACCTTGTAAACTCTTCTAGGGTGAAATTGGACAGATCCTTTGATTCTTCTATAACAGTAACAACCATAGCAATTTTCTTATTGAGACACCTGAGAATATTTTGGAGAACAAATTTATGTTTTAAAGCTTCGCCATAAGTTTGGAATTCAGTCACAATTCCTGATACCTGATTCATGAACTGATCTACAGTTTTTGTTTCCTTCTTCTTAAGACTTTCAAACTAAATTCAAAGGGTTTGGAGTCTTACCGTTTTGACTCTGTCTACCTTTATATGCAGATGCAAGGAGATTTCAGGCTTGATACACGGTGGTGTATCCTCAGATCTGTGGGAAAGTGAACATTTCAATAAAGTTTTGGATCAACCATTTTTCAGTAAGATTCATTTCTCGACTTTATTCAAGCGATTTCTTCTAAGTATTAGAAATAGTGGCCATAGTGGTTGCATCCGGCTCTATGAACGCATTTTCAACCATATCCCAACATTTGTTGTGTTGGAGAAACGTCTGCATCTTGATTGACCAAAATTCATAATTGGTACCGGTCAACATTGGTCCGGAGATATACTTCATACTGGTATTAGCCATCTTTTATGATTGTCTTTTAAATGCTGCAACTTGCAGATCTAGCACAGTGTGTCACAGGGTGCATCGGGAAAAATGCGTGTAAGTGAACAGTGATCTCCACACTTTCCATTGACAATAAGTGCGTTAGCGATGCACTTAGTCCGTCCAGAGAGTGCCTCAGTGACACACTCTTCCCTATAAGTAGGTGCGTCGGTGAAAGGGTGAACCAGTTCCCGATAGGGATAGGTGTCACGTGTGTGTGCTTTTCACTATGTGAAAATGCTTACCCAAATACAACAGGTATGGATCAGGCCATGCAAATCTGATACCATGTTAAAGTTTATAAGACAGTAAAGGAGGGAAAAACAGTGGGCATGTGAATTTACTTCTCATTATTAACCATAAGAATATATAGGTTTACATCACAGCAATATTGCTAGTAAATACCATGGAACAAAAAATACTATGGGACATCAAAGTGTCCTAGTCAAACTAACCAACTAATCACTCAACTAATTAATGCACTTATGACTAGTGAGATTACAATTCTTAACAATATTGGCACATAATTTATGTTATATTTAGAAATGACCCATTGGCCACATATCTCCAGATCAAGAAAGCATCGTTATGTTGATGTATATGTATTTATTGTACTCCTATAGAGATGTATTATTCCTCTATACGGAAGTGTCGTCATTTGTATTGACAAGTGTCATAAGTGTTCTAACTTGCTAATGGGTTATTACACCACCTAGTAAGGGGTCGGCCTGGATTAATGTAACCAGGGGTTATTAGACTGAGTTAGACAAGTCGGCCCCACTAGTTTATTAGGCAGCTCAGGACACGTATAAATAGAGATCGGGAGATCTCTATTTGATAATCTCATTACTCACTCTTCTATCACTCGGAAAGTGGAGCACATGTGGGGAGGAGGATAAGCTGCTAGGAGAAGACTATCTCTTGTAATTTGGTTGTATCATTGCTCTTTCTATCTCTGAGGAAGTTATGGGGTTTTTCACCTTTATGGTTTTCCCCAGTGAAACTCTGTGTGTCTATTGTCTCATGTGATTGCTTGGTGTGACTGATATGCATTATTATACTTCATATGTTGTACATGTTATTCTCTCATTAAAGATCCTAGAGTATATTGAATTAATGCTAAAAAATTAACATGCTATCAGAGCTTCCCTGAGAAGAAGACATTGTGTAGTGGTAGAAACTAGGGTTTCTTGTTTATTGGGTTTCTCTCCATAGATTTTGGAAAAGAAGTAAGGTAGATTGACTCTACTCATAAAGGAGAATCTATCTGTCCAATTAGAATTCAATTCTGAGCACTTTCATTTTTGGCCCTAAAAATTACGGTTTCCACAAAAATAGGAATTTATGAAATCTGAAGACATAGCTGGAAGCCCCTTGGAAAAATCGAAGTTTAGAGCTTTGGATCGAGATTTTTGGTTGGGTAAAGCTCCGGGAAACTCAAACCCTAATTCAGGGTCCTCCCGACTGAATCCGAGAAGACTAAAAGGCATTTCTAAAGGGTGAAACTTCGCAGATCTCAAATTCTGAATATACCAGGCTGATCAGCTCATCAAGGTGCATCTTTCTATCCTTTCAGAAGTTTGAATTTTTAGGGTTTCTCTAACAAACCCTAATCTGGGACCAGATCTAGTTTTTAGCAAATCAAGTGGTAAGACCTAAATCTTTTGTATTAAAATTTGAAGTACTCTTTAAGATGTCTCATCACACCAAGCTTTAGGATAATCTTGAAGGGGTTGATAACTTCTGAGCATGGAACTATAGGATTGGGTTAATCCTGGAAGAAAATGAGTTGGACACTTATATAAGTGAAAAGGTCCCTGTCCCAGAGGGAGAAGAGGCTAAG
Organism: Larix kaempferi; assembly: GCA_027924585.1. Taxonomy (NCBI): domain Eukaryota; kingdom Viridiplantae; phylum Streptophyta; class Pinopsida; order Pinales; family Pinaceae; genus Larix; species Larix kaempferi. The sequence goes on from BSBM01001002.1 coordinate 18,949,333, forward strand.
GCTCTTCACAAGAAGAACTTGGTCAAGGCAAAGAGGATCATTGCTGATTCTATCAAGGACTAGCTCATCCCACATGTGTCATCTCTGAAGACACCTAAGGAGATGTTTGATTCTTTGACCAAGCTATTTGAAGGGAAGAACATAAATCGGAAGATGACTCTGTAGAACCAATTGAAAGGGGTAAAGCTTCAGAATGGAGAGACCATTCAATCCTATTTCTCTAAGGTCTCTTAGATCAAGGAACAACTCCAAGCTATGGATGAAGTAGTGGATAATGGTGAAGTTGTTATGACCACATTGAATGGCCTACCTAGGTCATGGGATTCCTTTATCCAAGGAATCTGTGCAATAAAGAAACTGATCTCCTTCAGTAGGCTGTGGGAACAATGCTCTCAAGAAGAAGCTAGGCTTGTGGCCCGAGAGCAAAAGATGGGGAATGAAGATCAAGCTCTCACAGCACACACCAAGAAAGGAAATTTCAAGAGGGAGCCATCCCACTTCAGGAAATATTCTCACCACCATTATCATAAGGATAAGAAGATCTCAGATACTTCACATGCAATGAGAAGGGACACTTTGTTGCAGATTGTCCCAAGAAGAAGAACAACAAGAAGAGATATCATGCTCATGCTGCTGAGGATGATGAACCTCCCAAGAAGAAGGCTAGAACAGAAAGTGATGATTCATCAAGTGAAGATGAATATGTTCTAATATCTGCTCTCACAGGTACTATCTCTCATAGATGTAATGATTGGCTTATTGACAGTGGAACTTCCAAACACATGACTAGGTTTAAAGAATATTTTGTAAATCTATCTGAACATGAGTCACCCCATAAAGTGAAACTTGGGGGTGACTATCAATATCCCATCAAGGGAAGTGGTGATGCCTCCGACAACCAAGACTCTAGGAAGTCTTTGAAGATGAAATATGTTCTATATGTACCTAGGCTCAAGAAGAACTTACTCTCCATATCTGCATTGGATGCAAAAGGCATGAGGGTTGCATTTGTAGATGGCCAAGTCCTAATGTGTCCCAAGGGTAAAAATATAGATGATGCAGTAGTGATTGGAGATCAAGAGGGAGGGTTGTACAAATTGAAGGGACAACCTGAACATGCCATGGTGCATGAATCCATGGAGCCAAGTGAACTTTGGCATAGAAGGCTTGCACATGTGCACTATAGAGCACTACCAATTGCAAGCAAAGCTGTAGAGGGTCTTCCTAAAATCAAGTCAAAGCATGAAGGCATTTGCAAACGATGTGCAAAAGGAAAGAACATTAAGAAGGCATTTCCAAGCAGTGAAAGCAAAGCTAAAGGAATCTTGGAAATTATACACTCCGATGTATGCGGTCCGATGTCATCCAGTTCTCTGAGTGGGTATGTATACTATGTCTCTTTCATTGATGATTTCTGTAGGAAGACTTGGTTCTACTTCTTGAAGAACAAAGATGAAGTATTTGACAAGTTCAAGGAATTCAAAACCTTGATGGAAAGTCAAACTGATAAGAAGATCAATACATTCAGATCTGACAATGGCGGAGAATTCACTTCAGGTGATTTCAAGAAACTATGCACTGATTTAGGGATTAAGATGGAGTTGACTGCTCCCTACAATTTGCAACAAAATGGAGTTGCAGAAAGAAAGAATAGAACAATCATGGAAGCAGCACGGGCAATGCTACATGACCAGGATTTGCCTATGCATCTATGTGCAGAAGCAGCTAGGACAGTTGTATATGTGCAGAACAAAACACCTCACAAGATATTCAACAACAAGACACCAAAAGAGGTCTTTTCTCGTAAGAAACCTGAAGTCAGCCATCTCAGAATATTCGGTTGTCTAGTATATACACATGTTCCAAAGGAAAAGAGAACAAAGCTAGATCCTTCAGGAAAGAAGGGTATCTTTGTGGGGTACAATGAAAGCTCGAAGGATTACAGAATATACTTTCTAGGGTTCAAGAAGATTGATGTCAGCAGTGATGTAACATTTGATGAAGAATCAGCTTTCATCAAGTCAAGGAAGGAACCTGTTGAAGATCATGAAGAACCAAAGGAAACCAGATTTCAAGACACCACCATGAATGAAGCAATTCCAGAAGCAGATCAAGAAATTGAATATCCACAAGAACCTATAGATCCACCCCGTGAGAAGAACACTCACAAGAGGAAACCTGCATGGGTTAGAGAGCTCATTCAAGACGCAGAAAGGTATGGAATTCCAAAAGAAGAACACAGAGCAAGGAAGAAAACTAGATCACACACCAGTTATGTTTCCTTACTCTGTGACATTATGAACAAAGAACCTTCCAGTTATGAGGAAGCAACGGAAAAGAAAGAATGGAAGGATGCCATGGTCGAGGAGTATCAGTCGATCATGAAGAATGATGTTTGGGATGTAGTCCCAAGACCTAAAGAGAAGTCAGTTATGACTTACAAGTGGATCTACAAGATAAATCATGCTGTAGATGGAAGCATAGAGAAATACAAAGCAAGATTTGTAGCTCGTGGATTCTCCTAGAAAGAGGGGATAGACTATGAAGAAACGTTTGCTCTTGTAGCCAGGTACACTTCCATCAGAACAGTACTTGCTCTGGCTACAGTGATGAAATGGAAGATACACCATATGGATGTCAAGACAAATTTCTTGAATGGTGTAGTCGAAGAGGAAGTGTATGTGGAGCAACCACTTGGTTTTGAAACACATGACAGAAAGTCATATGTGTGCAGGTTAAAGAAAGCCTTGTATGGCTTGAAGCAAGCTCCTAGGACTTGGTATGGTAGGATGGACAACTTTCTATCTAGTTTGGGATTTATCAAGAGTAAAGAAGATTCCAACCTTTACTACAAGGTTGAGGAAGGCAATCCAATGATACTACTTTTGTATGTGGATGACCTATTTGTTATAGGAGAGGATAGTTTGATTGCTGATACCAAGAGGAAGCTTGCTACCGAGTTCGAGATGAAGGACTTGGGGATGATGCACTATTTTCTAGGCATGGAGGTGTGGCAGAGTGCAAATGGGATCTTCCTTGGACAAGGGAAGTATGCAGTAGAGATCCTGAAGAGGTTCATGATGATGGATTGCAAGGCCATGGCCACACCTATGGCATCGAACCTGAATCTTCTGTGTGATGCTTCATCTGATCCGGTTGATGTCACGATGTATCATCAGATGATTGGGTCCTTGATGTACCTAACGAACACTAGACCAGATATTTGCTTTGTGGTGAAAACATTGAGCCAGTTCTTGACGGATCCCAGAGGTGTTCACCTGGTTGCTGTAAAGCATATTCTGAGGTATCTGAAGGGTACATTTTATTAAGGGCTGAAGTATGATGTGAATCAAAAGTTTAACCTGTAGGCTTATGTTGAATCAGACTGGGCAGGCAGTGCTACAGATAGGAAGAGCACTTCTGGGTGTTGCTTCAGTATGGAATCAGGTGTGATCTCTTATTTCAGCAGGAAGCAGTCCTGCGTAGCACTGAGTACAGCCGAGCCAAAGTATGTTGCAGCTTGTCCAGCTAGTTATGAGGCAGTATGGCTTCGGAAGCTACTGTCAGAGTTATTTGATCTCTCATTGGATGCTACTGGTATCTTTTGTGATAACCAGAGTTGTGTGAAGCTGTCTGAGAACTCAGTGTTCCACGACAGGTCGAAGCACATTGAGATCAAATATCACTATATAAGGGATATGGTGCAGAGAGGAGCAATGAAGCTCCTGTATGTTGCGATAGATGAGCAGGTTGCAGATGTGCTGACAAAACCACTAGCCAGAGTGAAGTTCGAGTACTTCATAGATAGGCTTGGTGTTCTTCAGATTGATGACACTTCGAGGAAGAAGTGATGGACACATTTGCTGGAGCCATTCCAAGCATGGTGAGAGGAGGATCCTTCCCATGGCTGTGGATGTAAGCACTGGATGATGAGCATCAAGACGATGCTCCACTTACTGCTCTATATATGCATCATGTTGGATGCTTGTTATGATTAGTTGGATCATGTATATGTATATGCATCATGTTGGATGCTAGATATGATCAGGTAGATCATGTATGATGATATGCATCAGGACGATGTAGTGACGATGATCAGGATGATCATGCGATGATGATATGCATCAGCACGATGTAGTGACGATGATCATGTACATCAGGATGATGTATGGTGAGTATCAGGATGATACTCTATGGCCATGGACAAGTTGTGCTTGAGAGGACTTGTAAGACCTGGGAGATCCGAGAGATTGGGTTGTGTGCCCGTAATAAGTCATGGGATGCTCTTTCGAGGGTATGTCCTGTGACCACATGTAAGACCTGGGAGACCCGATAGGTTGGGATGTGTGCCCGTAATAAATCCTGGGATGCTCTTTCGAGGGTTTGTGGTGGTGACTACATGTAAGACCTAGGAGATCCGATAGGTTGGGCTGTGTGCCCGTAATAAGTCCTCGGATGCTCTTTCGAGGGTTTGTAGTGGAGATCACATGTAAGACCTGGGAGATCCGATAAGTTGGGCTGCGTGCCCATAATTAGTCCTGGGATGCTCTTTCGAGAGTTTGTGATTAGGGTCACATATAAGACCTAGGAGATCCGATAGGTTGGGTTGTGTGCCCGTAATCAATCCTGGGAAGCTCTTAAGAGGGTTTGTGACGCATGTAATAAGTCGTGAGGATTCCACAATATGGCATGTGATGATGAAGACCTGTAGGTGGGGAGCCTACATCTAGTATGAAAAAGGACTGGCTCTGTAGAACTTCCTATGACAAGCAGATCGGATATTGATTAACATAGTAGAAGCAGTGACGATGACAATGATTCGATCCAGTGACGATGATCCATAGAAGAAAACTTGTGCTAGCAGATCTGTGTCGAGAAATACTTTTCTAGTTAAGAGGGAGTGTTGGTGTATATGTAGCTTCAGAATGTATTTCATCTATGTATTTATTGTACTCCTATAGAGATGTATTATTCCTCTATACGGAAGTGTTGTCATTTGTATTAACAAGTGTCGCAAGTGTTGTAACTTGTTGATGGGTTATTAGACCACCTAGTAAGGGGTCGGCCTGGATTAATGTAACCAAGGTTTATTAGACTGAGTTAGACAAGTCGGCCCCACTGGTTTATTAGGCAGCTTAGGAAAGTGGCACACATGTGAGGAGGAGGATCAACTGCTAGGAGAAGACTTTCTCTTGTACTTTGGTTGTATCATTGCTCTTTCTATCTCTGAGGAAGTTGTGGGGTTTTTCAATTTTATGGTTTTCCCCAATGAAACTATGTGTGTTTATTGCCTCATGTGATTGCTTGGTGTGATTGATATGCATTATTATACTTGATATGCTGTACATGTTATTCTCTCAGTAAAGATCCTGGAGTATATTGAATTAATGCTAAAAAATTAACACGTTATATTTGCTCACCCACCTTTTCATTTGCATTAGAGTATCATTTTGACACATATATGCATTCATTTCCTAAAATTTAGTTCTTTGGCTTCATGACCATCTAGATCATTTTGGCATACAATGTTGGGTTATTTTATATCTGTCCTCCTCCCTAATAGTGCTTGGAAGCCATATAGATTTGGTTCCTTGGCTTCATGTCCCAACTACACTAATTTTATTCAACAATAGTATTTTAGATCTTATTCATTGGAGCGTGCCCTCCCACCTAAATCTAATATGTAAACGTTCTTTCATCTATTTCCTTGCTTCAATTCTGCACTCAATGTGGAACCCTTACTCTAGCAAGAAAATATTTGTAGATCTAGTTCCTTGGATCCACATCCGATCAAGACTACTCATACTCAACATCAGTACTTCAAATATGGTTCTCTGGAGTGCAGCCTTCCACCCGGGTCTATGTTGGTACTTTCTTTCTATCATTCCCTACTTTAGTGCCTCACTTGAACTATGAGATATGCTCAATGCAAAAAATTGGGATTAATTTTCCCTACTTTAGTTTTGTATGTGAAGTACAAGCCATGCTCTATGCAGGAAGAGCACCATTCATTGAATTTATAGCTTTGACAATTGTTTTCCATGGATGAACATATACAACATACACCATTTGCATTTCACTCCTCATTATTGGCATTTTCAAAATGAGATGCTCAGTATTTAGTGGGAACAGAACCACACATATGTATCCCCACATGCATCATTGTCCTGTGCAATCTCCATATATCATCAACAACTCATTGATAGCATATAACATCAAATCTAGTTGATAGCAATTTTCTTTGGTAATAATATCAGAGTTGTGCTCTAGCACATTTTCATCTCCTCTAGCAACTCCCATCATTCTTTGGTGTAGAGTTGATCATTGTCCCGCTCATTTTCCAACTATAGGAGATAACCATACATCTTCTAGTCAACAAATATTTCACAGTCAACACTCATTATCAACAAATCAGCTACCTAGTAGAGTTTCACTTTAGAAGACATATGGTTCACATGGTTTTCATTATCCACCATTGCAGTAGAAGTGGCCCAGCACCATATTTTAGGACAAGCATTCTCCATCCAACATTCATTTCTCTAGATTCAAATATACATTGAACATTGTGGACCCTTCTCATAATCTCCATCACCCTTCTTGGTTCCATTCCTAAATGAAGAGGCTTCTGTTGGATACAACATGTATCCCTTATATTCTAGATCCAACTCCTAATGATGGCACTCTTATAAACCTTATTCTTTCCATCGACATCAGTGCTAGTTAGCTCTTATATTTCCCATAACACATCACCACTAATCAAACTTTGTAAAGGTCTATAGAATTCATTATTTGTAGATAGAATCATCTACATTCATTGCATACAATATATTTTTCTTTGATGATTTCATTTTTAAATTAGGAGGAAAGGATGTTTTCAAACTAAATCGAGAGAAACTTATGTATATATACAAGGTTCCCTTCCAAAGATGATGCAACTCTCTTCCTTGCAATTCCTTTCTCATCCATCCATGACTCAATAATCCCCATCTTTTAGGGAGTGATCCCCATATTTTTTAGTATTATTTAGTATGCATTTTCTTGATATGTGAGAATTTAGTGATCACCTTATTTTCAATATTATTTAATGTGCATTTTCTCAATATGTGAGCATAAAGTTAGGTAGTTGCATCTTTCTAGCCCTTAAGCTACATGCACTGATTTCTTTATTATGTTCTCTCATTGATTTGTGTGGAACTATGAGTGGAACCATTTAAAACTATATAAGGCCATTGACCATGTAAAAAGAAGCAAACATTCCGTTCTAAGTTTCATCTTACCAATATTTTATTTCTATATTATAGTTCATATTTATGGGTATGTTTATTACATTTCTTATGATTGGAGGTTCTTAGAGCCTCTGCATCACATCAACATTTTTTTTGTAAAACGGTTAGTTACACATGTATTGGATATATATTTTCATGATTCTAATAAATGTTTACACTAACATTTGAACATACTAAATGGATTGTGTTTACTAATATTGAATTGATTTAATGTTCAACAATTTTGAAATTAGGATTCACATGGAAAGTAACATTTCTACCATTTACCACTCTACCCCACTATGAAGTTTATTTGAGATAAGGTTGCTAAATAAGCACATATTGACAAGGAAGTATACCAAGCATGGTTGAATCAAACACCTATTCAATTCCCTCTACATCTCAAGTCACCAATGCATAAGGTCTACAATAACATTGGATCATCCCATGTTGGGGATGAAGAAAAATATAAAAATGTTAGTATGGATGATTTCTTATATGATACCCATTCGATACAAAGAATTTTTTAAAATTCACTCAAACAGGATGATCTATGGAAGAATAATATGCATATCATTGATACCTTCTTTCAAATATTGAAATATACCTCCACCATCCCTCTCTTTGGACATGGGTAAAGGTCTATCAAATGGGAAAACAATGTTATTGTACACTTTGAAATCATGATATGGTATGTAGGATATGTGTCTCTCATCATTGTTAAGGTATATAACCATTAATTCTTCTATGTTTTAATGGATATTGTGGCATAATCAACAATGAAAAGGGATTTTATAGGTGCTTGATAATAGTGTACATTTTTATTTCCCACCAATTACAAATTATTCAAAGATAAGGTACTTCCAAGTGATAGTTTCACCCTCACGACTATGAAGTGGCAAAGAAACTATTGAAAAGGTTGAGTGGTGAATACATGTGATGCCATTTCTTTTAATGTTAAAGAAAAATACACAGACAATGAGATATGCCTAGAATGTGAGCAGGATAGGTGCCAAAAAAAAGAAGAAAAAAAGGTAAGTGTAACATATCTACAAAGGTACCTAAGAAGAATGATTAATGTAATAAGGAGATACCTAAAAGGGTACCCAAGGCGGATAACTAATATACATTGTTGTTTCATTATTTTATTGTTTGATTTGTTTAATTTTGTTGTGTGTTTATCTTTAAAATTTAGAACAAGTAGAGCTATTAGTTTACCTTAGGATAACAATTTACATTATGATTATGTTAATGAGATTTTTGATACAACTTGATATATCATTTTGCAAGTCTGATTTAATTTAGCACAATGTGATTTCCATTCATAAATCAATGATATGATTTTCTTCTATAAGAGCATTATCAAAATTAAGTGTAATATATAATATTGTTTTAATTTAAATAATTAGCATATACCAAAATAGCATAAGATCTTGATATAATTTGCACCAATAAAAAAACAAATCTATTCAATGTTTAGTTTAGTTTTTTGAACCAAGGAAAAGTAAAAAAAAAAAGGAAATCTTGCAAATAGTATTATATGCTTAATTCTCACAATTGCATAATCTAATAAAAACAATATTAGAAGCCTTTTTTCCAATGCATTCTCTTTTATCCCTATCCACTTGAAAGATAATATTATAAATGCTTACTTTCTACCCACACATATTATGCATATCACCCAAACTTTTAAATTAAAATAATTGTAAATCATGTCACCTAATCTCAACTGTCCAAAAAAAACACATATTATGCATATGACCCAAATTTTTAAATTAAAATCATTGTTAATTTCATGTCACCTAATCTCAACTCTCCAAAAAAAACCAAGGTTTCTTTATTTCTTGCTTGCTTATTAGGTTTCTTGCATAATTTATTTCTAGAGGAAACCCACTAGGCACCTCTTCTCATTATGATGATGTACAAAAGTAAATTGAATTTTATAAAAGCACAAAGATTTGTCAACAATATAGTTAGCCGCTTGGCCTAGACTCAATCTACATTATTGTTTTCTTTTGTATAGTTGTCTTTAAAAAAATCCCTCAAATGTCAATTAAATTTAATCTATAATATATATTATTATTGTTTTATTTAAATGAATACCATAGACCAAAGTGATCATAAGAGCTTGATTTAATGTGGCAAAGAAAGGGATTCTTGAAAATGGTATTATTCTAAAATATCACAAATGTAACATCTAGTAAGAACAATATATGCACTAGTGAGTCAAGCACCCACAAGATTCCAAATTAAAATAATTATCGATTATGTCACTTAATCCTAACTCTTTTGGAAAAAATTAGGGTTTCTTTCTTTGGTGCAACTAGTTGGGTGGGTAATGCAAATAAACTTAAATGGAAAGATATTGAGCTCCCAAATTTAGTAGTACAAAAAAGAAAAAAATCATATAAAATAAATAAACATACATCTATCTCAATAGAGCATAGACTGGGTTGTTGGGAACATTGTTTGTGATACTCCCCACTATCACGTCCCCTCCCGTGGACCCAATTTGAGGAAGGGAACATGATACCACTTTCTAGGCTTTTACATAAACTCAGCCCCATTCATTCAATTCATACGAATTAAAACAAATGCGTGCAGATGCAATTCAAACAAACATGCACAACAGAAATAAACCTCATCCACACACATATCATATGCATTCAGCATAATAACAGTCATCAAATTAATACATTGTAGAAGTAAAACACATAGATAGAAAAACACTTATCTTTATGGTGAATTGCTCCCAAGCAACTAGCTATGTTGCTGCAACGTTCCACCCAACCATAGGCCAGTTGTGTTCATCAATCTCTCAACACAACTGCCACCCCCGAGCTGGGCATGATTCTTACTAGGAAAATGAGACATTCAAGCTCATGCACAGCCAAATAATCATTGCATCTAAGCCAAGCCAGTACACAACTGGGTTTATGAGGCTAAATCTAAACCCTCTTTATCACTGGATACTTGCATTCAAGCTCAATCCAAAGCAATAGATACCCATAACCCATACCCCAACATACTATTTTCTCACATAGCAAGTGCAATCATTGGGCATGGATATATATTTTTAACAATGGGATTTACAAACAAGATGGCTATGGGTTTTCCCCAAATCCTTTCCAGCCAAAAACAGATTGTGGGATGGGGAAAAACAATGACTAGGAGGAAAACGATTTCTCCCCCAATTATCTAAGCATTTAGTAGCCAAAACGGTCTCTATGGAACCCCAATTCGATTCCTATTCTTCCCCACTGGTATATAACACAAAAACGCTCTTCTTCTAGCCGAGAATGAAGGAAAACACATAATTTCGATGGGGAAAAACGCTCAGCAAGCTCCCAACTCGTGAGAGAGCCAATTTGGTTGATGGATAATGGCATGGGGAGCGATTTCGTGGCTCCTTTCTTGCCCAAGAAGTCAAACACGATTTTCCATGAAGGGTGGCTTGCCCATACCCGAATTTGGACAGCCATACCTTTCCATTCCCCAAGGCATTAACTACTTCATCCAATTCTCAGGAGAAATGAATGATTGGGTACAAAAGTCAACATGGGTAGTTGAGGGTTTTATGGGTTCTCTCATTGACACTTGGCTTGACTTGATTGGCTCAAGGGTTTGAATATTTTCCCTCCCAATTCCTTGTAAAATCATGCCCCATCTCTTGTTGCATTGCATAGCTAGTTGTGGGTATTTTATTAAAATGCATATTTTCATGATATTTGCAATTCCAATGTGCTTGGCTAACACGTAAACCATATGCATCACTAAATCAATGGCAAGGCCTTGGCCTTGAGCTCCTCACCATGATTTTATAACAATATTACATCATTTACATTTGAATGCAATGTGGTCAAAATCTAGATATTACACCCACACATGTTGAGATCTAGTTTGCTACATGTTATGATGGACGTTGGAGATACCTTGATTTTTCCTAAATTTTATGGGCTAACTAATTTTAGGGATTTTCCCAAAAAGTATTCACCAATTTGTTTTTTTTCTAAATTAATTCTTGCGATAAAATTATTTTACTTTAAATATGACCATATTTTTAGTCTAAGTAAAGTATATTGTAAGTCTCCATGACATAAGGCTTAGAGTTTAGGTGTTGAGTAAATATGTGTTTTTAAAATTAATTAATTAATTATTTAATATTATTATTATTCTAATAAAAATATATATTTTTTACAAAAATAGCATAATTTAATTAATGCTAATTGTGGTTAGCTTATTTGGTTAGGGTGTGGGTCTAGTCATTAGGATGACCTACGATCAATTCCCTAATTCCCTTTAAGAGTGAGTTAGTTAGGAGGGCCCAAGCCGCATGCGAAGAGCTGACTTTGACTGCTTAAAAGCCCTCGTTTCTTAAACCAAAAACAAGAAGCCAGTCCTGATCCTTCAGACCAAAAACCACTCCAACAAATAAGGAAGAAACAAAACAACAAATAAGTCCACAAAATTCAAAATAAAATTTAAAATATAGTAAAATGCCAATGTACGAACGTTCCATAATCCATGAACTTTGGTAGTATGGTACAATGGTAAAAGGCCAATGGTACCAACATTCCATAATCCATGAACTTTGGTACAATGGTACCAACGTTCCATAATCCATGAACTTTGTTACGATGGGTTGTGAATTCATATTTATATTGAGAGTTTGAATAGAAACATAAAGCAAAGAATAGGGTTTGTGGAAAAGGGGATTGCAGAACAGCTTTGCGAAATACGAAAACGCAGAACAGCTTTGCCGAAGACGAAATTGCAGAACCGGGTAGTTCTTATTGTCTTTTCATTTCAGGGATAATATTAGAAAGGCATGAATCCTGTCAGAAACGCTGGCTTCGTTTCAGGGGGAATCAATATCCAGGAGGTGAAGATCGCAGGCATAATAGGAGATGGCGACCGCGTCCACCTCAAGGGCAACCGCAACCTTTTCAACCAGTACACCAATGTAAAGAATTCAATATAACATGTTTCTTGGGGAAGAGTTGTTTACTGTTTTGTTATTTTTTTTCAAATCTATACATATATGGCTCTAAATACACATCATCAACAAGTTCATCCTTCTTTTGTTTGCAGATCCATCAGGACTTCAAGTACACACAACATCAATGCCTGCACCGGCGCAGATAACTGTTCCTGTTCATGGTCATGGTCAGTACAATAATATTCCATTTCCACCAGGAGGAATGTTCTATCCTAGTATTTCTCCTGCTTCTCAGGTAGGGGGGTTTCTTGGTCCAGTAATATTCAATCGTTATCAAGCAGAGGGGCCAAGAATTCCTGCTGCTGCTCCTTTCAGTAATATTTCACGTCGACCCGAACCAGCAATGTTGTATTCTAGTATTCCTCCTGCTTCTGAGGTAACAGGAATAATCCACCCGCCCAATCATCGTTATCAGGCAGAGGGACCAAGAATTCCTCTTCCTCCTCGTCATCAAGAAGAGGGAGTTCCTCCTCATCATGAGACAGAAACTCATCAGCAGCAGGAGGCAGAAGTTCCAGAAACTCATCAACAGCAGGCAGAAACTCCACCGACAGATAGGGTTGTTCTTACTCCAGAAATAACGAAAGTCCCACTGAAAAAGATGATAACGGGCGTAGTGGAATACTGGTTTAGCCCAGCAAATCTAATTCGAGATGATTATCTCAAAGCACGAATGGATGAAGAGGGCTGGGTACCGATTTCATTCATTAACACTTTTCCTGGTGTGAGTATTATAACTAACTACATCGCCTTAAATAGTGACCATTTAATTGCAAAATCAATTGCTAATATTCACATGCATGTATGCAGCTACAAATAATGAACATCGATCCCTTCGTAGTAGCTGAGAACATGCGAGATTCATCGCAAGCTGAAGTGCGGGTATGCAATATGTATACTTTCGTTTTAATTAATTATTTTAATTTATTTCTGTTATATCGATTCTGTTACTAAGTGGGATATTATTATTTGAACAGATGGAAGATTTGATGATAAGAAAGCGTGGCGACTGGTTCAACTATTTGCCCCAACATCCCTAACTTGTGTAATTCTACATATTCAACTATCTGCATCCATCCCCATCAAGAAATTCATCTTCATGCACCTGAAGTCGAATCAAGAAATCCATCGTGATGCACCTGAAGTCGAATTCCAATAGTTAGACTTGATTTTGAGAGAAGTCGAATTCCAATAGTTAGACTTGATTTTGAGAGATTAAACTGTCTACATATATGCTTGAAAGAAATTCTTCGAAGATGGAGGCTACATCTCTGTTGTGCTGAATCAGATTGTCAAAGATCGGACTGTGAGCTTGAAAATTCCCCACCATACATTTAATCACCAATTAGTTCGCATCCCCGAAAGCCTGTAAAGAGATTCTTTCATTCTCTTGTGCCGATGGCATGAGCAACAATAATGCAGAAAATTCCCCAGAGCCAGGCCGTAAGATTGAAACATGATCTGATAAGTGAAAAACATAATCTGTTCCACATAATTGCCCATCATTCTGACTAGTTCCATCAAAGAAACACCATGGATAAGTAACACCTATGGATAAGTAACATCTATGTGAGGAGGTCATTTTTCTTTATGCTTGTATATGGTATTTTCTCTTCATTCTTGTATATTTTTGGAACCGCCTTGGAAAAAGGGAAGCAAAGAAGGATTGAGATGCTACCTGAAAACTGAGCACGGCCTTTTCTTCAAAGATCCCCTCATTGCGCGCAATCCATAACCTCCGCAGCACTAAGAATGGAACTATTATGTATTGTTAGAGCTCGCGTCTATGAAACCAGTCAAGAACATTATCCCACAGATTTTCTTTGGAGCACAGATTGGGAAGTTCGAGTATTGTCTCAACTTCCTTCCACACTTGGATAGAGAACTGACAGACTCGAAATAGATGGTCGCAGGTTTGCACGTTTGATTGGCTTAAGACACATCTATCTGGGCACTCCAAAATTCAAATGCTTGTTTTGGAAGCGATTCCATGTACTTGGATCATGGGGAAAGTTAAATATTGAACAAAATATATTTCTACTCAAGCTTTATGTGATTGATCATGAAATGTTAGTTAAAAAATAAAAAAAATTGAAGTCAAAATATGCAGTAATCACATCTTTTTCTTTTAATTTGAAAGATCATTTTTTTTGCCAAGACTTTTTTTTTCAATTTTTTTAACAAATACAACAAACTTTTTTTTTTCTAAATCATTTTATTCCTTTTTAATCAATGTAATGTTAATCATTTTTATTTGAAAGCTCTATAAATATTTAAAGTTTATTTCGCATCAAAAAAATCTATAATCATTAAACATCTAGTATTGTAATCTGGTTGTGTTATTTCTTTATTCTATATTTTCCAAATTATGTTATAAATATGTAGAGAATATACTACTTTTGGTCTTTGTTTTTTTTTTTAGTAATTATTATGGTATGATAATATATCATGTGGTACACTATCATGAATTATTTAAATAATACTTTTTCAAAATATTATTAATTATAGATCACTATCAATAATAATGACAAGCTCACAACAAGTAAATACTTTTAGAACTGAAAACAAACTCTACATGATAATAATATCAAAAATCCATTTCCAAGCCCGAAACTAATTTTTTCACGTGGTTGTGAACCCATCACCATACCAACATCCATTCTATATGTGGTTGTGATGATATCAAGGTTGTCAAGGTTTAAGCCATTCTATATGTGGTTGTGATGATATCAAGGTTGTCAAGATTTCAGTTTTATTAGACCATTATGACAACTAAAAATTATAAGAAGTGGTTATTTGAAGAACTTTCCAAGACACAAAAAGATTATTCATATCTTGAAGTAAGATAGCTTAATAAAAATATGTAGGAATCATGTGAAGCAACTTCCCATTACATACTTTCACATGACATACAAAAGGAGTATATAAAAGTTATATCTAGATGATGTGATTTTAAAAAGACTTGAAAATCATATTTGATGATTTTTTTCCTTAGAAAAAACACAATATATAAATTGAAAAGTAATTTAAAGAGAAACAAAAAATAATAATACAAATATTGTAATCTCATAATGATTGAAATACAGTAGAACCTTAATGATTGAAATACAATAAAACCCTAATGATGGTAGTTTTGTTCCCTATAACACCATAGTCATACTTCAATTCTCATAGTCTCATTTCTTTTGTTGTATTACACTTACCTTCTACACCTTTCTACCAAATTTCTCTATCTAACTAATGAAATATTTTTCACAATACATAAAATAGTGTACTTATTCAATAACCAAATATATAATCCATATAAAACTTTATGAATATTAAATAAATAAATAACACTATGACTTTCTCAAAATATTTTTAGCACAACAATAATCACTTGGCTTAATAATTGGTAGACTTTCGAGTTTTGAGAGAAATAGACTAAGATAATAAGCAATGAATAATATCTAACTAACTATTCCATACTATAATGCACTGCAATAGAGTTTCAAGTGCAATTCAATTTGGTGGAAGAAAAAGAAGTATTTCTATAAGTTGAACCAATATAGTGTGTAATGTATAAATAAATATAATGATTATATGCTTATATTTTTTGGGAATAAAAAATAGTTGTACTTTTACATTCATATATATAAATATAGAATAAAGGTTTTACAAAGTTTTAGGTGTTTTTGGTTTTTTCATGTTACAATGTAAATTCAAAAGAAAATAAAGAAAGTTTTTTCACTTTAAACATAAATGACATGGTTGTAATGTAAAAGAAAATAACAAAATAATATATGGGGAAGAGTAGTGAATACATGTAAATTTTGGTGAAAATAATGAGACATTAAAAACAAAATATAACACCTTTAAATTTTAAATTTTTCTAGACTAATTTTGTTTCCTATAAAAAAAATCTAAAATCTAAATACTCTCTAGAAAGATCAATCTCAATGTTACATTATACTAGCACCATGTTGACTTCCTAATATTACATTCATGTGTATTATATAAAAATAATTAAAATTAGAGTGTCATTTTTTTCATTAAAATTGCTCTTTATAAACATCCATCTCAATGTTAGATTATGCTACTACCATGTTAATGCTAGATTATGTTACTAACATCTTGGTTTCTCAATATTACATTCATTTGTATTATATGAAATGCGTAAAGACTAAAGTATAATTTTTATCCCATTATTAAAGTTAGATCTTTTCTATATAAAATATACAATGAGCATTAGCTAATCTTTATCAACTTAAAATATCAAAGCGATTGTAATATGTATATTTTCTATGAAAGCTCATAACCTATTTAAATTATAGGTAAAAAAAGAAGTGTAAAGGTTTTTTGTTTTTTTTTTTAACTTTGCCGTGAAGTGTTAATGAATTTTTTAATAAGATCAACTATTCAAATTGGTAGAAGTCAAAGCAATATTGACCCTTTTTTAGTGAGATAATGTGATAAAAATGTTAAATTGGAAATGATTATATGCCAAGATGTAATTTTAGTTTTAGTTTAAAAAAAATATACAAATTATAGTGAATAAAAAAAACTAAAAACAATAAGTAAAAAGGGTTCATGTGTATTGATTATGTTTGAGGGTTTATTATTTATTGGCAAGTCCATCACCAATATTGTTGTTGTGTGTGGCGTTGCATCTCTTATTTATATATACATTATCTGATAGGATGAAGCCAATATAAGAAAAAACTTGGAAAACATAGTAAGTGATCAATAATTAAAGATAATGGATAGTCATGCTATTAAAAATGGAAAGTTAAATATAGCAAGGTCATGGAAACCGTTGGATCATGCTTATCTAAAATGCAATAACACAAGAATATATTACAAAATATTTTAGATGGCAAAGAACTTAAGACAATAGATCTTCATGCCTTAGAAAAAAAGCTAAAGATAGTAAGGCCATGCATGTTATAATGCATTTTCTCTAATAAGAAATATGAAATTCATCATATGTAAAAAAAAACATCGACCCTAAATTACAATAAAGAAACTCAATTTCTAAGAATACTCAAACAAATAAAAGTTCAAAAAAATGTAGACTACCTCAAACTAGAAGGGTGGTCAGATGTTAGCTTCCAAGGAACTGCTGTAACATCCCAAATTTTGTAAAAATTTTAAAAAAATCTAAGCATTAGATTTAACATTAGATGATATGCGGAAGTAATAAATGTCTATTAAATAACCAAACTAGATAAAAATTAATTACAACATGTAATTATCTTTAAATATTTTTAATTGTCTTATCGACAATTAAATGCATTAATACTCCTAAGTCAGTTTTACTATCGTAATTATTAATTTGAGTCGTCACTTGCTTCCCACGCATACTATTTCATGTGGCATAAGTCTTACGATACCATAATTATAATTATGAAATTATCGTCTTTTAATATGATGCATGATATTTATGTTATAATCCTACATAGAGTTGCGATCATGTTATTATTTCCTTGTACTCTGTATTAAGGTATGATAGATGGTATTTATGATATTATTTATTTAATGGTACACTATTAATTATAATTAACTTCTTGTTGGAAGTTGGATTCTAGCGTACAACTTTGAGGCTTACTTAGCTTAAAGCTAATGCATCCTCTCTTTCATTGTCCAGGTTACAGGTTGCATACTTTTGGTGTTTGATGACATAGTGAGATGAAATATTTTAAGGCTTATGTTAGAATATTAAATACCCTTGCCTTATTCAAGTGGTGACTTGTAAGTCTAGACACCAAGGTTATAATTGCATAATTTGTTCAGAATTATTGTGTGATGTTAAAAGACTACGAAGGCTATGGTGTTCAAAGTCTCTCTTCGTCATTCTAGTTTATTAATCTTACCTTAAAGTGGGAGTCTCCATACCTTGCAAAGGATGGTGAAATCGACCTAAAACTTCATGGCAAAGGCGAGCTATGGTGTTTCTAAGTAATACTTCAGGGTATTAATATTTGTTATGGTTTTAACTATGTAAAAGTGGGTTATTTGTTCTCATCCGGTGCCATAATAAAATATGAAATGGGAAACTATGTTGAAACTATATCGAAGTGGATCCTTGTAATACCATCGACATGGTGGTAGTTTGCACATTAATTGTAATCATGTGAAGATCATAAATGCACCTCGATAGTGTCAAAACCCTACTACAAGGTTTGGGGTTTTTGGTCTTTGGTTTAATGTTACTCTTCGTTATGGAGGAGAAGGCTGGGCCTTCTCAGCCGCCATAGCTGTTAGCATTCATGCTCCACTCGTCATGTTAGTTGGAAGTTGAAGAGTGTTGGTTGGTGGGGAGTTATGGTTTTGCATCGTGTACAGGGTTTCCAACATTTGGTTCTTTCCTCAGCCTCGAGTTTGTTACTAACCAGGTAAGCTATGTTATAGTATACAAAACCCTTACTTGCTTACAGTGTTGTGTTGATATTTAAGTTCGTATTTAACTCGGTTTTCCTTTTCATGGCAGGGAAGGATATTTTAAATCCACGGTGAAGTCATTAAGATGGAGGGACAAGCCACAGTTGTGTGCATCCACCGATAAGCCTCGGTTTTGACCAGGTTTCGTCTATGAGCAAGGATGTATTAAAATGTTACTCCTCATCAAAGCAATCTCCATTTGTCAAATGGGATGCGAGGTCACGTTACTGTAATAGTTAGTTTGATGGGCATTGACTCGAGTTGAGTTTCGCCTGTAGTGTTCATAGGAAGTTGTATGTACAGGATTATCATCGATCCTACAAGCAGTTCAACTGCAATGTATTACTACATTATATGAATATGAATGCTGTGTTCTTTCATTTTGGCAATGAAAGCTTAATCTCTACGTAACAATGGTTTGGTTTTCGTTTTAGATGGAAGGGATAAACCCTAACCTCGATTTATGAAATGTTTGAACAAAGTTATAGGGTTTAAACCTAAGCTCGCCTTTGCAGTTCATTTTATAATTTACAAGTTTTAAATGTTTTATTGTTTTAAGGGATAAATGCCTAGGCGAGTTGAGACTCGATCACGTAACCTTTCTTGACTCTAGAATAGTTATTCTGAAATATTTTGATGTATGTTCGACTCTGTCTTATGAATGTGTTTACAAGATATTAAAATCTGAGAGTCGGTTCCACATATTATTGGTTGAAATGTGTTAAGCCGTGACTTACAGCTTGGGAGAGCTCCTATTGAGACTTGAACCCTTAGTTTCTTTACAAGCTAATTAACTTGTGCATTGAGCTCTATTTCGTCAATTACTTTGATAATTGTATTAAGTTTGGGGTTTCGATTTAATGTGTGACCCGATTACTCTACAGGGTATAGGCTTGGGCCCAGTACTATATGAATTTATGTTTTGTAAATTTTAATGAACCTTACATTCAACGTGAGGGTGAGCTCTCTAAATGGAGACTCGAACCCTCCTCTCTTATTTGTATTCTGAGTAATGGTTATATGAAGGAAACTAGAAGCTATTTAAAGTTTTTGTTATTGTTTTTAAAACGTGGGTTAAACCCTTGGATGAGCCTATACAGGTCTCGATCCTGAATGTTGCTTATATTAATCTATACCTGTAATGATTACAGGTGTTATCTTTCCACCGTAAGTTATACATGTTTTACAGTAATAAAGTGTAGTGTTTCGATACTTGTATAATTGATATATTATAATTTATGTTGAAAATGGCGATGAAGGTTTTTATAATAGGTCTGTTCAGAAATGATTAGAGTTTTCTATACTCCACTAAGTATATTATTTGTATGGAATGACTTTTCATTATTGCTATGTGGAAACTATAATATTAATCGAAATTACTGTGTTATATTTATTCGAAAGGTTGTTTGCAGGAAGACTATGACTTCTGTAAAAACTATGAAATGTTACGATAGTATTTTTTTTGCAAAATGAAAGATGTAAAATGTTAATACTATAGTTTAAGGGTTGCATCAATGTTTAGTATAGATATATGATGTGTAAGTACATAGACTTTATTTTTAAAACATTATTTTTATCTTATGAAAATAATAGTAAATGTATAACTAGATATTTCAATTTGCATTCTGAGATGAAACCCTATATAATTTATGCTATTTTTTTTATAGAAACTAGCATAAAATACATTTACATTGATAAACAAAAACTTGGAACTACTATATTATATAGTATGGAATTTCTATGCTGCAGGAGTAGTATCTCATAAAAGACTTATTCTATTTGAAGTATACACTTAATTCTATTTTCCAATCTCATCCTCAAAGTTAATTAAACACTTCTTGTACTAGAGTACATCGTCTATGACGAAAGGAAAAATACAAGAAGGTATTTGGTTCAATCACTTTTATCATCTCATTCATTCATTAAATCTGTAGAAAACTAATTTAACTTATTCAGAAGATTATTCAATAGTTCAGCTAACTGATAACCAGAAAATAACATTTTGAAGCAATCTAAACAACATAGTTTAACTAGTGCAGAAAGGAAACATAACAAGTAAAAACCTGATAACTTGATAGGGTGGACAAACACCCAAAGAGGCCTGTTCCTCCCAACCTTCTCCAAAAGAAGCATCCAAATCACTTGCTCCCTTGGACCCTTGAGCCTGTTTACTGAACCACTAGGAAGAATACTTTGTGTAGAAGCAAGGCATTCCGATTGTACTTCAACAACCAATGGGGACTTGCATACATCTCAAAAACCTCTGCACTTAGCAGAAATAAGACAGACTTACACTGCAACTCAAAACATAGCTTCCCTCATCGAATCTCTTGTGTGCATACAACAGAACCACAAGGTAAATTTTCTCATCAGAAAAAGTGTGAGCCTCTACTCAAATTCGATGGCTTATAAAAGATGCCTAAGTCTTTTAGTGGTCAGTTTCAATAAATGAGCCTCAAGCTCTAGTTCCACATTCCAGGGAACTTGACCACGATTCAAGGGAGTTGTCTGTAACAACAGCTAGTTATTGAGTTCATGATACTGCCACTTCTCCATTTCCTTCTACCTTAGATTCCATTCCTCTGTTGAACTATATTTAACTTCAGAATGTATTTCATATATATATTTATTGTACTCCTATAGAGATGTATTATTCCTTTATACGGAAGTGTCGTCATTTGTATTGACAAGTGTCGCAAGTGTGTTAGCTCGCCGATGAGTTATTAGACCACCTTGTAAGGGGTCAGCCCAGATTAATGTAACATGAGGTTATTGTGCTAAGCTAGACAAGTCGGCCCCATATGTTTATTGGGTAGTCAAGACAAGTATAAATAGAGATCTCCCGATCTCTATTTTGATCACTTCAGAACTCACTCTTCCTTCACTCGGAAAGTGGCGCACATGTGAGGAGGAGGATCAGCTAGGAGGAGTCTATCTTTGTGTACTTTGGTTGTATCATTGCTCTATCTATCTCTTAGGAAGTTGTGGGGTTTTTCACCTTAGGGTTTTCCCCACGGAAACGTTGTGTGTCTATTGTCTCTTATGTTTGCTTCTTGTGATGATTGACATGCTTGCTATGATTGATATGCATTGATATAATGTACATGTTATTCTCTCAGCAAAGATCCTAGAGTATCTTGAAATAATGCTAAAAAATTAACATGGTATCAGAGCAAACCTGATAAGAAGACATTGTGCAGTGACGGAAACCAAGGTTTCTTGTTTATTTGGTTTCTCTCCACATATGTTGGAAACATAATATGATAGATTGACTCTCCATAGCAAGGTGAATCTATCTATCCAATCAGAATTCAATTCTGAGCACTTTCAGTTTTGGCCCTAAAAATTAGGGTTTCCTAAAAAATAGGAATTTCTGAAATCTGAAGACACAGCTGGAAGCTCCTTGGAAAAATCGAAGTTTAGAGATTTGGATCGATATTTTTGGCTAGGTAAAACTCCAGGAAACTCAAATCCTTATTCAGGGTCCTCCTAAGTGAATCCGGGAAGACTAAAAGGCACCTCTGAAGGGTAAAACTTTGCAGAAATCAAATTCTGAGTATACCAGGCTGATCAACTCATCAAGGCGCATATTTTTATCCTTTTAGAAAGTTGAAATTCATATTTTTAATTTTTAGGGTTTCTCTAACAAACCCTAATCCGGGACGAGATCCAGTTTTCAGGAAATCAAGTGGTAAGACCTAAATCTTCTCTATTTCCATTTGAAGTACTCTTTAAGATGTCTCACCACACCAAGCATGAGGATAAGCTTGAAGGGGCTAACAACTTCCGAGCCTGGAAGTATAGGATTGGGTTAATCCTGGAAGAGAATGAATTGGACACCTACATCAGCTCTGAGGTCCCTATCCCAGAGGATGAAGAGGCTAAGGTATTGCATAAGAAGAACTTGGTCAAGGCAAAGATAATCATTGCCGATTCTATCATAGACCATCTCATACCACATGTCATCTCTGAAGACACCCAAGGAGATGTTTGACTCTTTGACCAAGCTATTTGAAGGGAAGAACATAAATCGAAAGATGACTTTGCAGAATCAATTGAAAGGGGTCAAGCTGTTGAATGGAGAGACCATTCAATCTCACTTCTCCAAGGTCTCTCAGATCAAGGAACAACTTGAAGCTGTGGATGAAGTAGTAGACAATGGTGAAGTCGTTATGACCACTCTGAATGGCCTACCTAGGTCATGGGACTTTTTTATTCAAGGAATCTATGCAAGAAATAAATTGATCTCTTTCAGTAGAATTTGGGAGGAATGATCTCAAGAAGAAGCAAGGCTTGTGGCTCGAGAAGAAAAGATGGGAAATGAAGATCAAGCTCTCACTGCTCACACCAAGAAGGGAAGCAAGTTCAAGGGGGAGCATTCTCATTCCAAGAGACCTTCTCACCACTCTAAAAATAGGAAACATCTAAGATGTTTCACATGTAATGAGAAAGGGCACTTTGCCTGAGATTGTCCCAAGAACAAGAAGGAAAACAATAACAACTTCAACAAAAAGAAGAAGGGAAACAAAAGAAAATATCATGCTCATGCTGCTGAGGATGATGAACCTCCCAAGAAGAAGGTTAGATCTGAAAGTGATGATGATGACTCATCAAGTGAAGAAGAGTATGTTCTAATCTCTGCTCTCACAGGTACTATCTCTCATGGTTGTAATGATTGGATTATTGACAGTGGGGATTCCAAACACATAACTGGGTTTAAAGAATCTTTTGTAAATCTATCTGAACATGAATCACCCCATAAGGTGAAACTTGGGGATGATTATCAATACCTTATCAAAGGAAGTGGGGAAGCCTCCTACAACCTAGATTCTGGAATGTCCTTGAAGATGAAAGAAGTTCTTTATGTACCTAGGCTCAAGAAGAACCTACTCTCCATATCCACATTGGATGCAAAAGGTATGAGGGTTGCATTTGTGGATGGCCAAGTTCTAATGTGGCAAAAGGGAAAAACCATAGATGATGCAGTGGTGATTGGAGAGAAAGAGGGAGGATTGTATAAATTGAAGGGACAACCTGAACATGCCATGGCGCATGATTCCATGAAGCCAAGTGAACTTTGGCATAGAAGACTTGCTCATATGCACTATAGGGCACTTCCAATTGCAAGCAAATCTATAGTCGGGTCTTCCTGAAATAAAGACAAAGCATGAAGGTGTTTGCAAAGGATGTGCAAAAGGAAAGAACATAAAGAAAGCATTTTCAGGTAGTGAAAGCAAAGCTAAAGGAATATTGGAAATCATCCACTCGGATGTATGCGGTCCGATGTCATCCAGTTCTCTGAGTGGGTATGTTTAATGTGTCTCTTTCATTGATGACTTCTCTAGGAAGACTTGGGTTTACTTCTTGAAGAACAAAGATGAAGTGTTTGATAAGTTCAAGGAATTCAAAACCTTGATGGAGAGCCAAACTAATAAGAAGATCAAAACATTCAGATCCAACAATGGTAGAGAATTCACTTCAGGTGACTTCAAGAAGTTATGCAGTGATTCAGGGATTAAGAGGGAGTTGAATGCTCCTTACAATCCACAACAGAATGGAGTTGCAGAAAGAAAGAATCGAACAATCATGGAAGCAGCAAGGGAAATGTTGCATGACCAGGATATTCCTATGCATCTATGGGTAGAAGCAGCTAGGACAGTTGTATATGTGCAGAACAGAGCACCCCACAAGATATTGGACAACAAGACACTAGAAGAGGTCTTCTCTGGTAAGAAACCTGAAGTCAGCCATCTTAGAATATTTGGTTGTCCAGTATACACTCATGTCCCAAAGGAAAAGAGGACCAAGCTAGATCCTTCAGGAAATAAGGGTATCTTTATGGGTTACAGTGAAAGATCGAAGGCTTACAGAATATACTTTTCAGGGTTCAAGAAGATTGATGTCAGCAAGGATGTGACATTTGATGAAAACTCTGCATTCATCAAATCAAGGAAGACACCTGTTGAATATTATGAAGAACCTAAGGAAACTAGATTTCAAGACACTACTATGACTGAAGCAATTCCAGATGCAGATCATGAAATTGAAGATCCGCAACAACCTGTAGATCCATCCCGTGAGAATAACTCTCACAAGAGGAAACCTACATGGGCTAGAGAGCTCATTCAAGATGCAAAAACATATGGCATTCCAGAAGAAGAACATAGAACAAAGAAGAGAACTAGATCTCATACTAGATATGTTGATTTACTCTGTGATATCATGAACAAAGAACCTTCCAATTATGAAGAAGTAACGGAAAAGAAAGAATGGAAGGATGCCATGGTCGAAGAATACCAATCAATAATAAAGAATGATGTTTGGGATGTTGTCCCAAGACCTGAAGGGAAGTCTATTGTGACTTCCAAATGGATCTACAAAATCAAGCATGCTGCAGATGGCAGCATAGAGAAATACAAGGCAAGATTCGTAGCTCGTGGCTTCTCTCAGAAAGAGGGAATAGATTATGAAGAAACTTTAGCTCCTGTAGCCAAGTACACTTCCATCAGATCAGTACTTGCTCTGGCTGCAGTGATGAAATGGAAGATACACCATATGGATTGCAAGACTGCTTTCTTGAATGATGTAGTTGAAGAAGAAGTGTATGTGGAGCAGCCACTTGGTTTTGAGACACATGACAGGGACTCATATGTGTGCAGACTGAATAAAGCCGTGTATGGCTTCAAGCAAGCTCCCAGGACTTGGTATGGTAGGATGGACGGTTTTCTATCCAGTTTGGGATTTACCAAGAGTAAAGCAGATTCCAACCTTTATTACAAGGTTGAGGAAGGAAATCCAGTGATACTACTTTTGTATGTGGATGATCTGTTTCTAACAGGTAATGATAGTTTGATTTCCGATACCAAGATGAAGCTTGTAGCCAAGTTCGAGATGAAGAACTTGGGGATGATGCACTATTTTCTAGGCATGGAGGTGTGGCAGAGTGCAGATGGTATCTTCCTTGGACAAGGGAACTATGTAGTAGAGATCCTAAAGAGGTTCAGGATGATGGACTGCAAGGCCATGGCCACACCTATGGCATCAAACCTGAAGCTTTTGTGTGATGCTTCATCTGATCCGGTTGATGTCACTGTGTATCGTCAGATGATTGGGTCCTTGATGTACCTGACGAACGCTAGACCAAATATTTGCTTTGCGGTGACCACATTGAGCCAGTTCCTGACGGATCCCAGAGGTGTTCACCTGGTTGCTGTAAAACATATTCTGAGGTACCTGAAGGGTACAGTTGACTATGGGCTCAAGTATGATGCGAATCAAAAGTTTAACCTGCAGGGTTATGTTGATTCAGATTGGGCAGGCAATGCTGCAGATAGGAAGAGCACTTCTGGGTGTTGCTTCAGTATGGGATCAGGTGTGATCTCTTGGTTTAGCAGGAAGCAGTCCTGCGTAGAACTGAGTACAGCAGAGGCAGAGTATGTTGCAGCTTGTTCGGCTAGTTGTGAGGCAGTATGGCTGAGGAAGCTACTGTCTGAGTTATTTGATCTACCGTTGGAGGATACTGGTATATTTTGTGATAACCAAAGTTGTGTGAAGCTGTCTGAGAACCCGGTGTTCCACAACAGGTCGAAACACATAGAGATCAAATATCACTATATCAGGGATGTGGTGCAGTGAAGCTTCTGTATGTTGCAACGGATGAGCAGATTGCAGATGTGTTGATGAAGCCACTAGCCAGAGTGAAGTTCGAGTACTTCAGAGAGAGGCTTGGTGTTCTTCAGATTGACGACACTTCGAGGAAGAAGTGATGGAGACATTTTCTGAACCCATTCCAAGCATGGTGAAAGGAGGATCCTTCACATGGCTATGGATGTAAGCGCTGGATGATGAGCATCAGGATGTTGTTCTAGTTTCTGCTCGATATGAGCAGTTGGATCATTTATGTATGTATTTATCATGTTGGATGTTGGATATGATCAGTTGGATCATTTATGTATGTATGCATCACGTTGGATGCTGGATATGATCAGTTGGATTATTTATATGTATGTATATATGCATCATGTTGGATGCTTGGACCATGTATATGTATATGTATCAGGTGGATACGATTGTATGATTAGGTAGATCATGTATGTTGATACATATCAGGTGGATACATTGTATGATCAGGTGGATCATGTATCTGTGTATGTATCAGGTAGATACATTATATGATCAGGTGGATCATGTATGATGATATGTATCAGGTAGATACTTGGTATGCATTAGGTGGATGCATTATATGATCAGGATGATCATGGATGACGAGTTTCAGGATGTTGCTCCAGATGACATGCATTAGGACGATGCAGTGATGATGATCAGGATGATCATATGTGATGAAATGTATCAGGTGGATACGTTACATAATAAGTTGGATTATGTGTGATGAGTTTTGAAAACATAGATGCACATGAGCTTTTCGGACATGGTTGTAGATGTGTTCTCCCATGGTTGCGATGTAATTGCTGGGATTTTTCGACATGGTGGTAGGTGTGTTCTCCCATGGTCGTGATGTAATTTCCAGGGCCATTCGAGCATGGTTGTAGATATGTTCTCCCATGGCTGCGATATAAGTGCTCGGGCCATTCGAGCATGGTTGTAGATTTGTTCTCCCATGGCTGCGATATAAGTGCTGGGGCCATTTGAGCATGGTTGTAGATGTGTTCTCCCATGATGCAATATAAGTGTTGTTCCATTCCGACATGGTGGTAGGTTGGTCCTCCCATGGTCGTTGATGTAAGTACTGTGAGCCTTTCATGGATGGTGGTAGCTTGGTCCTCCCATGCCGGTGAAAGTAAGTGCTGTGTGTATGCATCTAGGTTGTGCTTCGTGATACTCTGTGGCCGTGAACAGGTTGTGCAGTAGTATGTAAAAGGTCCTGGGAGATCCGATCGGTTGAGATGTGTGCTCGTAATCAGTCCTGGGATGCTCTTTCGAGGTTTTTGTGATGCACGTAATAAGTCCTGAGGATTCCACAGTATGGCCAGTGACGATGAAGACCTGCAGGTGGTGGGCCTACATCCAGTATGAAAAAGGATTAGCTCTGTAGAACTTCCTATGACGAGTAGATTCAGAGATTGATTAAGATAGCAGCAGCAGTGACGATGACGATGATTCGAGGATGATGATTCGCTGATGATGATCCAGAGAAGAAGACTTGTGCTAGCAGATCTGTGTCGAGAAATACCTTCCTAGTTAAGAGGGAGTGTTGATGTATATGTAACTTTGAAATGTATTTCATATATATATTTATTGTACTCCTATAGAGATGTATTATTCCTCTCTACGAAAGTGTTGTCATTTGTATTGACAAGTGTCACAAGTGTGTTAACTTGTCGATGGGTTATTAGACCACCTTGTAAGGGGTTGACCCGGATTAATGTAACATGAGGTTATTGTGGTAAGCTAAACAAGTCAGCCCATAAGTTTATTGGGCAGTCAAGACAAGTATAAATAGAGATCTCCCGATCTCTATTTTGATCACTTCAGAACTTACTCTTCCTTCACTTGGAAAGTGGCGCACATGTGAGGAGGAGGATCAGCTGCTAGGAGGAGTATATCTCTATGTACTTTGGTTGTATCATTGCTCTATCTATCTATGAGGAAGTTGTGGGGTTTTTCACCTTAGGGTTGTCCCCACGAAAACTCTTTGTGTCTATTGTCTCTTATGTTTGCTTCTTGTGATGATTGACATGCTTACTATGATTGATATGCATTGATATACTGTACATGTTATTCTCTCAGTAAAGATCCTAGAGTATCTTGAAATAATGCACAAAAATTAACATCCTCCTAGTGGGCCAGTAAACACTCTTTCAACAGTCTCTTTGGGTGAGTATCTCCTATTTTATTTTATTAAATAATAGTATTATGCATTTACAGTCATCCTTGACCACTTGGTCAAATATAAAACTTTACAATAAAAGTTAAGACAATGTTTTTCCACAAACATAAAATGTCTCAAGTATTGGGTATGTTACAGTTACTCCAAAAGATTTTACACCATGGTTGGAGTTGATTCATGTGATTTGTGGTCCATAGTGTATTGATGACCCTTCGTTATGACATGATAGACATAGGAATTGGAGTTGTCTTTCTCATTAATTATTATGCCTTCTCTTGAAGTATGTGTGGCATTATTTCTTGTAGCCTTGTAGAGCTATGGAGCTTAGTCATTTCTTTATGTAGTTGGGACATGGAGAGTGGTCTCCTGCATAGTAGTATGATTTTACTTGTAGGATGAGCATTGAGAATCTTGGAGGAGGGTTTTGAGCCCTATATGGCATTGGGAAATTAATTTGGTGCAAGGAGGTTTCTACTTGACTTGTGGACAACTGGGTCAAGTAGTGCTCATCAAGTGGAGCGAAATTGAAGGTACAAATTACTTACGAGGAAGCATTATTCCTAGTGCACTAACTTTAGAATGAGGAAGAGGAGTTGAGATAACCATTTTGACCATACTCTTAAGAGTGGATATATATTCACATATAGCTTAAAATTCCATGATGGTTTAGATTATTTTATGTTCATTATGCTTTAAATTGATTGAATCAAAGTGTAAAAATTAATGTTTTCACCCTTTATTGCATTAATTTAGGTTTGACTCATGTGGAAATTTAAATTGTCGTGTGTATATACCTTAATTCTTAGGAAAAAAAACTTTGATAAATTTTCTTGTATAAGTAATTGCTAATTGTATGTGGGGATTTGCATATTTATTCTTTGAGGAATTTTGTATTCATATATTTGGCTATGTTATGAATAAAATACTTGATTTACTATTAGAGTTATCATCTCAACTTACCTTATCATTAACATGGATTTCTATCTAAGAGCTATAGATAGAACATTTAATTGATGATTATGAAACTTTAGAATATTTGATTTAATATTAAATAAGATTAAATGAAAGGTTTATATGGGTATCAATATTGTGTTTGAATCCTAAAAATTGGTCAAAAAGGGAGAGTTATGGACATGGAAATTTAGTAGTAACGAATTTATTTAATGGATTAGAGGTGTTCCCATGAAGGATGGGTAACACTTTTTGGCAAGCGAGGGTGCACATATGGTGAAAAATGAGCTTGAACGAGCTCTTATAAACCCCTCAATTGATATATTGAAATCTCAATCAAGGACTCAACAAAGCACTCGAACAAGCTATTTAAAGACACTCATCGAGTCTTTGAATAACCCTCAATTGATCAATGGAGCTTGATCAAGGTTTTGTTCTGATGAAAATTTGAAACCAAAAGTCCCGGGGAATATTTCACGGTTACGATGTTCAAGAGCTTGATCAAGCTTTGAAGCTCGATTGAGCTAATAGATTGATCAATATATGAAGCTTGGTTGAGCTCCTTTAATTGTTATAAAAACCGAAAAACAACAACTACTGGTTTATTTCACTGCGTTTGTTTAGCAAAAGCTCAAGCAAGCAATGTGAGAAAGATTGAGAAAGGTTATCGAAGGTTGAATGAGGGTGAATTTCTCACTAGCCACCCAGTTCAATGCTATGCATTGATTAAAATTGATTTTTTGTTTTTTTATTTTCTTGAAAAAATTGTAAAATTATTTGAAAACCCTCATCCAAATTTGTTTTTTTTCAATGAAAAAATTGTAAAATTTTTTGAAACCCTTATTCAATTTTTTTTTAATATTATAATGAAAAATTTGTAAAATTATTTGAAAACCCTTATTCAAACTGTGTTTTTTAATGAAAAAATTGTAAAACTATTTGAAAACACTAATTCAATTTTTTTTATTAAGATGGTGTGGTCGAGAATTTCAAAACATTGGTGGCTCAATAACAAGAGCATCTTATACACCCATTTAAGGGCTTAGAATGTCACTTACAAGGAATTGAACCTGGGTGCACACACACACTTGTGAGCACTAACAAATGAAATTAAAAAGAATTATACTAGACATATTTCGAACACCAGCATATCATAATCTATGAAATTTCAAAATTGTCAGTTCAGTTACTATATTTAGCTATTATATTGTTATTTACATTAATTGCATACTTATTGTGAATTTATTATAATTTTTTTTTAATTTAATGATTTCTTTACAATGTTGTTTCATTTTATTATTGATATACTTGTTTATCATGTGCAATTCAACTTTACTAGAATAAGATATGATTTATGATATAATTTCTTTAATTTAATGATATATATTTTTATTTTTTTTTCAAAGAAAAAAAAGCGTAATTTCATTCATCATTTGAGATCAAAATTACATTCTGTATTCACTGTGACAGTGAATTATCTTAGGCCTATAGATCATAGGTATCATGATGAGACTCTTACGTCTGCTTTCAAATTACAAAATTTCAAAGAACATTTCTGTTTTCCACAAAAAAAGAAGTTCAGTCCCACCGGACTAATTTGCTGTTACATTTTCAACTGTAAATGCCGAAACAGTGACAATAATTTCATATAAATATAAAAAGCATACTGTTATATATTCAACAGTATTCTATATCAGTCTATAAATGATCTGTGGAAATATGCAGAGCTCTGTCCATCCCTTACTTCAGTAATTATCCAGGTACCGTTTGCCAAGTGCAGCCCATCTTTGGATGAGCAGCAATTTTATGTAATGAAAGGTCTGAGCATGCTCTCAGTTCTCTGTCCTTCCAGATCTTCAACTACTTTCCAAGTGCCAAAAGCCATGTTCTGCCCTTCTTTGGATGCCTGGTCCGCTTTTTGGTTATTTTCCCTGTATACATGCCGGCATATGAAAGTGTCAAAAGATTGTTTAAGCCTCTGTACAGTGTGAAGAATATTTGCAAGTCTAACAACTCTGCAATCTTGTGTTTGATTGGTCCAGTTTATAGTATTCATGGAGTCTCCAAATACCGCCAGTCTATTAATGCCTCTCTCAGCAGCAAAGATAAGCAGCAGTTTCAAACTCATAACTTCAGCATAATTGTTTGTACCCATACCCAGTCCCATGGTGATAATAAAAAAGTGTGAATCCGTTAAATATAAGACAACGCCCCCACCACAGACCTCATTGCTAGCAGCTCCGTCGAAAAACCCCCACGGGTAAGTTATGTCGATCTCCACTTCCATAATGCGTCTCTGATGTGAAGCCCTTATATGTTCGGGATAAGCCATGTAGAGACCCACCGTCATAGTACCAATAACCTCAGGTATGTAAGGTTTATCCTGGAATATAACCCCGTTCCTAGCCAACCATATCCCCCAAATGATAAGTAAAGGTAGGACCTTCAGTTTCTGAGTGCGCGCCCAGCTCCACCAGCGCTCCCATGCTTCGCTAACAGTGTTACCATCCCAACGACAATCTAAGCCCAGCAATCTTGAACATTCATGCCAGACCGCCGCCGTGAATGGACACTTGATGAAGAGATGTGTAATAGTTTCCATATCCATCTTACACAAGGCACACCACCCCGGGCCCTGAAAACATCTCTTCTGCAAAATATCCCAGGTCAGAACCCGATTTTCCAAAGCACACCACATGAAGATTCTATTTTTCGATGGGCATTTTAGTTTCCATAAAGATCTCCACCACCAGACCTCATCTCGAGCAGCCTCACCAGCACTACGTACATTATAGCCCATCTTAGGTGTATAAATCCCCGCCGGATCAAGTTCCCAGGTCAATACATCCTCCTCCTCCGTGAGATGAATACCTGCCCGATTCAAACCATGAATGTAATTACCCAGGAAACCAGCCTCCGGTTCCCCCAAGCCCAACATCTCCGCAGTTTTCCAGTATTGTATCCACGGTTCATCAGGACGCTGATCTGCCAGATGATTAAGAGTGTAGATACCCCGATTTTCCAGCGTATGGATAACATGAGCAGGCAAAATATGTAGTTGTTCACTCCCATTCCATGGATCTCTGCCAATTCTAACCTTTTCTCCATTGCCAACATCCCAAGCCAGAAAATTTTCCACCAATGTGAAAGACTTAACCACAGCCTTCCATATCACCGATCCCCCAGCATGTGTTTTCCGAGGGCTCCTAATCCAATCCTCCAAAGTAGTATCAGATAGATATTTACAAATAATAACCCTGGTCCAAAGACTATTCGTCTTGATAAGTCGCCAGCCTCCCTTAGCTGCCAATGCCTGGGAGAACAGAAAAATATTCTTTAATCCCCAGCCCCCAAGACCTTTAGGAACAGCAATCCTCTTCCAATTGACCCAGGGTGTGACCTGACCATCCTTCTTACCACTCCACAGGAATCTAAAGCAAATCCGCCTGATCTGTTCCAGGATTCCTTTGGGTATCCATGACAAAGACATCCAATATACAGGGATGGCTTCTAAGACAGCCTTAACCAGAACCAGCCTACCAGCACGCGACATCCACTTATGACTCCAAACGTTCAATCTTTTTTCCACCTTGCCAATTAGCCACCTCCAATCCTTCTTAATATAAGTATTTGCTTTAAGCGAGAATCCCAGGTATTTTAAACCTTCATCAAGAGTAGATACTTTAAAAGGAAAGTATTCAACAAGTGCCCGTTCCTCCTCCTGTCGAAGCAGATGAGTAGTAAGGGTAGACTTATCAGCATTAATGTCCATCCCTGTTGCCAAAGAGTACAAATCCAGGATCTCCTTCAAGGTCCGAGTATCCCTTCGATCTCCTGAACAGAAGATGATGATATCGTCCACAAATAAGAGATGAGTAACAAATAACCGATCCGCAATGTTAATGCCCCGAAACCTCCCCTGTAATTTAGCATCAATAATAGCCCTTCTCAAGCCTTCAGCCACCAGCAGAAAAATAAGTGGGGAGAGCGGACAGCCTTGTCTAAGGCCTCTTTCCGCATGGAAAAAAGAGGTGGCGGCACCATTCAGTAACACAGAAAAAGAAACAGTAGTTATGCATGACATGATCCATCTAATAAAATCAATACCATAACCCAAGTGGGTTAGCAGGAGCCGGATGTATATCCAACTCACCTTATCGTATGCTTTGGACAGATCGATTTTAAGAATAGCACCTTTGATGTGCCGAGTCTTCATGCTGTGCAGTCCTTCCTGTGCCACCCCTATAGCCTCATGTATCTGTTGACCCTAAAGAAAGCCAAACTGTTCAGCAGTGATATGATCTGAAAGTGAAACCTTGAGTCTCCGAGCAATGACCTTCGACACAATCTTGTAAATACAATTGCACAAAGAAATAGGTCTGAATTCTGAGAGGGTAACCGGGTTATCGTTCTTAGGTATGAGGGATATAAAGGTAGAGTTGAAACAGGCAGGAAGCCTCCCATTCAATCGTGAATCCTCAACCACCTGCAGGAGATCCAGTCCCACAATCTCATACAGCTCAATGAAAAATTCCACAGTCCAGCCATCCGGCCCAGGGCTCTTGTCTTTTTGAAAGCTGCCAAGAACCTCCTTCAGCTCCTCCTCAGTAACAGGTCTCATCAAACGCCTGTTGTCCTCCTCCTCAGCAAAACGTGGGAATAATTGGGCAATCCTAATAACTTCTGCAATGGAGGCCTGTGCAGGAGCCTTAAACAGTTGCTGAAAATGACCCACCCCACATCTAGCTTTGCCTTCAAAGTCAAAATGTTCATTACCATCTGCATCTTTCAGGCTCCAAATAGTATTGACCGCCTTCCTCCCCCTAGCATATGCATGAAAAAACTTAGTATTCTCATCCCCACATTCCAGCCAGACCGCCCTGCTCTTGAGTCTCCAGGTTTCCTCCTTTTCCATCAAAAGTTTATTTCTGAGACCTTCCATCCTGGCCAATTCAGCCTTAGTTTCCTCGGTCAGAAAGCCCCCACCATCCCCCTCATAAATCAGTAGAAGTTCAGCCTCAATAGATTTCAGTTCAGCTTCATCTCTAATTTTCTTATCAAAGGCCCATTTTTTAACAGCTCCTTTTAACCTTTGAATATTCTCAGCGAACTGGAAAGCCCCAGTACGAGCATGTTCCACATCAAACGCCCGCCAAGTGTCCTGAAAGAGCTCTTTAAAAGAATCATCTCTAAGCCAATTCTTGTTAAATTTAAGAGAGCTGGGTGGATTATCAGGTCCATGCCTGATCTCAATAAAGATAGGGAAATGGTGAGAATCCCCACCGTTCCCTACCCACTGTCGGATTTGTAAAAATATGTCCACCATCTGTTCAGCCACCAAGAAACGATCAAGTCTTTTTGCCACCCGAGCCTCACCACTCCTGTTGTTCCTCCACGAGGGTTTCAGCTTGATAGGTTCAATATCCAGCAAATTTTTGAGAACCAATTTCTGTTGAAAATACCCAGCCAAAGGATCCACAAGTGCCCGAGGTCCCCAAACTTCTGAATTTCCCAACGTGAAGTTTAGGTCACCTACTACCACAACCGATTCACCTTCAAATAAGGGATCCTGCAGCAAAGAATCCCAAAAAAGGGCCCTATTAACATAAGGCCCGTAGATATTAACCATAGTGAAGCAGGTGCCCAGGTCAACAGAGAGAAATTCAGCTCCTAGCACAGAAGCCCTTCCCCAAGCATTAACCAGTTTAATCGTACAATTTCTCCAGCCCACCGCTAACCCCCCAGAGCGACCCCTCGCATCCAGGGTCAAGAAAGACCATCCTGCCAACCACAGTTCCAATTTCTCCTTGATGATAGTACCTAAACCTAAAGTCTCTTGTAACAGAATCACATCAGGATGTTCAAGAGTAAGCACCCTCATGAAGGCTGATTTCTTTTTAGGCCCAGCCAGACCCCGACAATTGAAGGACATAATCTTCATAACCGCACCTTCGACCGGGCATTCACTGCTCTAAGTGCCCTTTCAATTGAAACCTGTTTCCCATCCCGGAGATCCAAACGGGCCCTGCTCTGTGCCTTAGATAAGTGGGATCTCCGGCCTCTGCCCCTCCGGGCCATCACCACCGTCTTACCCAAACCCCCCCCAGAAATTTTTGTGCAGCAACGGAGATTGTACCCAGAAGCAGAAGATTCTGGTGAAGACCCTGGTGAAGGGGGCTCAGGTGTTAAGAATCCAGGATCCGGTCCCAAAGAAGTCAAGATGTTCTCCAGAGGAGTCGTTGACAAAGTAGTGTTGGGTACATCAGGTTCGACCACCGGACAGATACAATTCCCAAAAGAGGGCGCAACAAAAGAAAGAGAAGTAGTCTCAGGCAGACCCGACAAAGATAAATTCTTCAAACCATCAACCCAATCAAACCCGACCACAGAACACCGATTGATAAAAAGATGTACAGAGGGTGTAAAAGAGAGAGAAGAAATACCCGGCAAGATAGGTCCCGACACTGCATCCACATCTGACGGAACAGGGCCATTAAAAGCCTCAAATGTAACGCTAAGGTCTCCAGCAAGAATGTCCCTTGCCTCAACCGAGTCCGGTCCAGCAATATCCGAAACACCCAAATCCAGGTCCCCATCCACCTCCATCCGTTTAGTCACCAGCTCATTGTGCATCAAAACCGAGGGTTCATCCCTAGTCTCCAACCCCGAAGGGTTACTCATCCCCTCATTCATGGCGCGAGCCGAAAGCTGACATGCAGACTCCGGGTGTCCATACACATGACACCGTCGACACCGAAAGGGTATATTCTCATAATCCAGCATTTGGGTGATAACAACAGGCCCCCATTCCAGATTGATATGCTCCGGCAGCCCCTCCCGCACATTTAAATTGACCAGTATACGTGCAACCTGCTTGTAGTGTGTCTTCATGTAGGAGAGGTCGGCTTCCAGAAAATTCCCCAAAATATCCCCAATCTGACGGAAGTGGCGAATATCCCAGAAATGAAGCGGAAGTCCCGGTAGTCTTACCCATACCGGAGACGAATCGATTCTCTCCCGACTCGCATCGAACAGGGGGTGCCAAGGCTTCAATAGAACCGGCTTCTGTTTAAGGTGCCAATTCCTGTTCAATATTTTGTGCATATCATCCTTATCGCGGAGTACCACCGCAAACCAGCCACGGAGGAGCATGTCCACCTCAGAAGTGTATCCCAGAACCCCGCTCCACTGTGATTCCACCCAAGCCATCACCGTGGGCCGAGCAAAAATCCTGCCCATAACCCTCCCAACCAGCGTTACACAAGACATCTCAAGGACACGTTCCCAGGCAATGTCCTCGCCTACCGCGTAGCTTCCCACCGTGCGGGTTCTGACCCAACTCCTCTTCCTTCGCCGGCTTGAACCTTTACTAGCAGCCCCAGTCCCCAGCATGTTCCCAGCACAATCCTGCTGATACCCAGCACCCGTCACAGGACTACCACACCCCCGTAGTTCATGAAGAGCCAGAGGCACACGTAAATCCCCTACAGTTTCCCCAATAACCGTCCCAGCCAGTTGCTCAACCTAACAGGCAACACCAGTATCGGCAATCTCATTAAAACCTTCCCCAGCTACAAAACCTCCTGAAACCCTGGCACCGGAAAACCCAGGTTCTCAGCAAAATAAACATCCGCCGCTCTCCAGTCCGGGCTCCCCAAGAGAGCTTCAGGTAAGCCAACAGGTTCCAAACAGTCCGGCAGTAGGTACCCAGGGACGCAAGGCGAATATACCGGTGACAAAACTCCAATATCCGGGCTCACCAGCCCCATCCCGGTCGCTGCAGTGTCGCCAGGCCCCAGCAGAGGGTAGCCATCCAAACCCCTCCTCATCACACCACCTAGCGCCCCCCCTGTCAACAGATGCCTCCATCTGTCCACCGTCACATGTATCCAAATCCATAACCTACACCAAAACCAAAACCCAAGATCCACCAGAAACCTTCAAGACCCCACAACGCCGGCACACACCTCAGAGCCCTGACGCTTCCTCAGAAAGCAACAGCGAATCTCGAAAAAAACCTCAGGTAATCTCCCACGGCCATCATAAACTGAGAATAACCGGTAGGTCGACAGGGACATGTATGAGTTCGTCATCTCCACAGTACAGCGGTCGGTAGCTCACAGCTACCTGCCCCCGCACCAAACCCTACCCCCATCGCCCTCCTTCAGCTCGCCTTCCTCGCCCACCAAGAACTGTTACTAACTCCCAATGATTTAATGATATATATATATATATATTGTTGCGAGTTTAGATTTATAGATATGGTTTTGATGCAACCCAAACTTAATTAAAAATAAATTATTAGTAATTCTAATAGAGAGATCTTTGTTTGGAGTTCCAAAATTTACTAGAAAAATATCAAACTAGATATGTGAACTTGATTTTGTTTATTATTGTACATGCAATCCAAACGGTAGTATCAAATATCTATAAATGTCTTTCAAGAGCCATAAGTGTTTGTCAACTTGCAAACTAGGGATTTCTCTTCATATGATTTAAACTCTTGTTGGAACCCAAAAGGATTTATTCTTTGATTCATTTCACCTTGTCCTCTTTTAGTGTTTCATCATTGTAGCCTTTAAATGGATATTCCAATTTGGAATGAGTATGGGGTGACACATATTTTGACTAGTCAGTGTGAACATTAGAGACCATGGAAAGAACACTTGATCACGAATGTAGGCGCTAATAGAAAAGGTGGTAGGAAATATTTATGATGCAAATAAGGATTCAATGCCTTCAGTCATCATATTCATCCTCCTCTTCATCATCCTCTGTATCATCATCATAATAATAATGATCATTTTTAGATCATCATAGTCATCTTTGTCCTCATGAAAACATTGTAATGAGTGACACCATCCTAATTGCTCGCTTCATCATCCTCATCGTCATTGTCACAATCATCATGAGAAGAACCTGCAACAATTAATTGATGAAATACACGATATATTAGATCACAAAATATTTTATTGATCGTAGGCCACTTCGAGGGGGAAACCTCCTTTGAGCAAGTTAAATACAAAATAAATTTACTGTTCCTTCATTGGCCTAAACACAAACTTATATACTAAGTCTAGGCGCCAATACTATGGGTCAATACCATGGGCCAATACAAACTATGGATCAACAAATACTATGGGATGACTTACAAAGCATATGCGCCCAACAAAAATAACACAAACTATGGATCAACAATTACTATGGGAAGACTTACAAAGCATATGCATCCAACAACAATATACTAACAAAGTAAAGAGAAGGGTTGACATGGGTTCCTAACATCCCCTCCCCGTTATAAAAGGATTTGTCCTCAAAGATTTAGATGTGGAAATTGTTGTTGAATCTGAAGGAGTGGTTCCCATGTAGCATCCTCTCATTGCATTTCGTACCACTGAATTAGGGCCTCTGTGGTAGACCGAGAACGAAGCTGGCGAGTGCACCGATTGAGGAAGGCCTCTGGCTCCAAAAGGATGGATCCTTCATTATCTAGTTCTGGTAAAATATTTTTTCCTCTGATGTTGTTGCCAAGAACTTTCTTCGGACAAGAGACATGAAATAGTGGATGAATGCGAGAAGAAGGAGGAAGTTCCAATTTATAAGCAACGGACCCAATCTTCTAAAGAATCCTATTGTCACGTACCCCATTTTGACCCTTGTAATATTTTGGGCTGTAATGTAAATATTGTATGTATCTTAATATAAATTCCCACAACTAGCTATGTAATGCAACAAGAGATGGGGGCATGATATTGCAAGGAATTAGGAGGGAAATATTTAAACCCTTGAGCCAATGAAGTCAAGCCAAGTGTCAATGAGAGAACCCATCAACCATCAACTACCCATGTTGACTTTGGTGCCCAATCATTCATTTCTCCCAAGAGTTGGGTGAAATAGTTAATGCCTTGGGGATTCGGGAGGTATGTCTGTCCAAATTCGAGTATGGGCAAGCCACCTTCATGGAAAAACGTGTTTCTCCTTCTTGGGCAAGAAAACACCCATGAGTTTCCTTCCCAAGCTATTCTTCATAGTCAGACTTCACTCTCTCACGTTTAGGGAGCTTGCTGGGCGTTTTTCTTGAAGCCTGCTGGGCATTTTTAGCTTGCTGGGTGTTTTTGGGAGCTTGCTGGGCATTTTTGGGAGCTTGTTGGGCATTTTTCTTGAAGCCTGCTAGGCGTTTTCAGCTTGCTGGGCATTTTTGGGAGCTTGCTGGGCGTTTTTCTTCAAGCCTGCTGGGCATTTT
This sequence comes from Larix kaempferi, assembly GCA_027924585.1. Classification (NCBI taxonomy): domain Eukaryota; kingdom Viridiplantae; phylum Streptophyta; class Pinopsida; order Pinales; family Pinaceae; genus Larix; species Larix kaempferi. The sequence goes on from BSBM01001002.1 coordinate 18,989,058, forward strand.
TAGCTTGCTGGGCATTTTTGGGAGTTTGTTGGGCATTTTTCTTGAAGCCTGCTGGGCATTTTTTGGAAGTTTGCTGGGCGTTTTTGGCTTGCTGGGGCGTTTTTGGCTTGTTGGGCGTTTTTATGTGTAGCCTACTGGCCGTTTTGGCTTGCTGGGGTTTTATCCTCCATGTTTTTACTATTTCCTGCATTTTCCCATGCCTGCAAACTCATTTTGGTTAGCACAGTGGCTGGGAGAAGAGATCCACGAAATGGGGGTTTAATGGACGTCGTTTTTTTCTCCTCGCTTGTCCCCAAACGTTTTCTAAAAACAAAATTTGCCTTTCCAGGGTTGTTTTCCCATTCCTCATTTCGTTTTTGGGTTGCCCACGTTTTCCCTTCATACCCAATACTTGAGATTTTTGTTGTTATGTGTACCCATGCCCAGTTTATGAGTTTCTATGTGTAGGAGATTGTTGGGGTTGAAATGGGTTTCCATTGTCTTGGCTTGAACTTGAGTGGAAGCATCCACAATTGAAGAGGGTTCAGATTTAGCCTGATAAACCCAGCAGTGGTCTGGCTTGGCTTAGATCCAAATGATTATTTGGTTGTTTGGTTGTGTATGAGTTTGAAATCCCCTTTTTCCTTGTAGATATCATGCCCAACTCGGGGGTGGCCTTTGGACGGACTCAGTATATGCTGTCGAAGAGCCTACAGTTAGGTGGAATGTTGCAGTGACATAGCTAGTTGTGTGGGACAATTGCACGACAAAGATAAGTGTTCTCTGTCTCTGTATTTTACTCCTGAAATGTTTAATTTGATGATTATCTTGATATGTTGTATGCATATAAAATGTGTGTGGGTGATTTGTTCATTTCCGTTGTGCATACTCATTTGAGTTGCATCTGCACATAATGGATTTTTAATTGTGTGAATCAAATGAATGGGATGAGTTTTCATGAAAAACCCCATAGATCAACATCATGTTCCCTCCCTTGCCTTAGATGGATGGGTGGGTATGTGACACCTATATGGCCCATCAAAATTTGGAGCGATCTTATGATGCCCTTTGTGTTTCAAGGAGGATTTCTTGTAAGGCTGGAGACAAAGAAAAACCATATCACCTACTTGAAACGTGCACTTAGAACGGTGCTGATCGGCTTGTTGCTTCATGTGATTTCTTTCCATGTGAAGATTGTCCTGCAAAATGCCAAGAATCTGATTGCAGTTTCGAAGGACCGTGCCAACTTCCTGAACTGGTGAACTAATGGGGGTGTATGGAAGAAGAACTGGCGGTGCCTGACCGTAGACAACTTTATATGGAGTCATTTTAGAGGCATTGTTGTAAGAGGTATTGTACCACCGTTCAGTGAGAAGAAGCCACTTTTCCCACTGATTATGTTGTTTCGAGGTGAAGCAATGAAGATAACTTTCCAAGCATTTATTGGTAATTTCAGTCTGACCATCTATTTGTGGGTGATACCCTGAATTCATCTTCAGTTTGGTGCCAGTGTGGCGAAATAGTTTTGTCCAAAAATGACTAGTGAAAGTCACATCATGATCCGAGACAATGGAAGAAGGGGTTCCATGAAGATGAAATATCTGGTCTAGGAAAATTTGAGCGATTGAGGAGGCTGTATAGGGATGGCTGAGAGGAGAAAAATGACTATATTTGGAGAGGTGATCAACCACAAACAAAATCACTGTCTTCCCTCCATATTTAGGAATCCCTTCAATGAAATCCATTGAAATATCTGTCCAAATCCGTGTAGGGATGGGAAAGGGTTCGCGCAATCCCGGAAGGAGCATCGTTTCACCCTTATTGCACTGGTAGGTATCACATTCAACCACCATCTATTGAATTGTTTGTTTCATTCCCGGCCAAAATAAGTTACACTGTGCCCGCTCATACGTTTTGAGGAACTCGGAGTGCCCTGCCGATGGAGAAGCGTGGAGTTCATAGAAGACAACATGTTGAAGATCTGTGCTCTGGGGAAGAACCAATCGACCTTTGTATCTCAGGGAAGCACCATCCTAAGAGTAATGTGGTACAACAGAAGGGTTGTTGGCCAAGCGTTGGATGATTTGATATAATGAAGAGTCATTGACATAGCCTTGTTGAACATATTGCAACCATTTTGGAACAGGCATAGAAATAGCGGAAAGAGAAACCGGGTCATCAAATGTGCGAGAAAGAGAATCTGCCACAATATTGTCCTTACCCTTCTTGTAAGTGATCTCGTATTCATAACCCATGAGTTTGCTAACCTATTTCTATTGTGCTAGGGAGGATACACATTGTTCCGGGAAATATTTTAGGCTCTGGTGATTAGTCTTTATGCAGAAATGGTTCCCTAATAAGTATGGTCGCCACTTCTGTACTACATGCAAAATAGCCATCATTTCCTTCTCATATGTAGAGGTAGCTAAATTCTTACCTGAAAGGGCTTTGCTGGTGAACACAATGGGATGTTCATCTTGAAGGAGAACATCACCAAGTCCATTTACGCAAGCATCACTCTCAATAGTGAAGGGATTGGAAAAATCGGGCATAGCTAGAACAGGTGTAGTACACATAGCTTGTTTTAGTTTTTCAAATGCACACTCAGTAGCAGGTGTCCATGTAAAAGCATCCTTTTTCAACAGAGTATTTAATGGAGCTGCAATCTTCCCATAATCCTTGAAAAGCTTGAGGTAGTAGTCAGTTAACCCCTAAAAATAACGAAGGCTCTTGAGTGTCTGAGGATGTGGCCAATTGGTCATGGCAACGATTTTGGCAGGATCCACACGGACCCCCTGTGATGAAATAATGTGCCCTAGATACTCTACTTCCTTCTATCCAAAAACACATTTAGATTGTTTGGCGTGGAGATGATGGTCAGAGAAAATTTGCATTACAAGATCCATATGCTACAGATGTTCAGCCCATGTCTTACTGTAGATGAGGATATCATCAAAGAAGACCATAATGAATTTCCGCAAGTAAGGTCGTAATATTTTATTCATCAATGCCTAGAATGTAGAAGGAGCATTAATGATGCCAAAGGGAATGACCAAAAACTCATAGTGGCCATCATGTGTGCAGGAAGCTATTTTAGGGATATCATCTTCATGAACTCAAATTTGATGATACCCAGAATGAAGATCCAACTTGGAGAAAAAATGAGTACCATGAAGCTCATCAACAACAAGAATTGGAAACTTATCCTTGATTGTGAGGTGATTAAGTGCTCGGAAGTCAATGCAGAGGTGCCATGACCCATATTTTTTATGGACAAGAAGAACTGGTGAAGAAAAGGAATTAGTGCTTGGGCGAATAATACATTTCTTTAGTAAGTCCCGAACGATCATTTCAATATCTGTTTTTGGTGAAATGGGTAGCGATAGGGCCTGATGTTGGGAGGAACGCTTCCAAGAAGGAGCTGAATATGATGGTCCTCTGGCCGTGAAGGTGGAAATCCCACTGGTTCAACAAAGACACCTGGATATTGATCTAAAATTTGTTGTAGATCCAAAGGAGTATTGGAGACCGTTGATGGTTGCATCTCAATGGAATGGATCTGAGCGATGACACCATGTGAATTATTCTTAAGGAGTTTCTCCATGCGATGTGAACTGATGATGCTGAGAGACTCTGGTTGTAAGCCTATCAATGTATGTTTTCATCCATTGGGTGAAAACTACATCCAAATTTCAGCAAAATCCCATAAGATGGGGCCAAGTGTGCGTAGCTATTGAGCACCGAAAACCACATCACATCCTCCTAAGGTCAAGGAAAACATGTCAGAGCGTAGGTTATAATATCCTATAGAGATACGCACATTGTGACACTTCCCTTTGCAAGGTAAGGTGCCCCCATTGGAAACCATGACTTCAAAGTTGGAATAAGGATGGACAAAGCAATCATCCTATTTGGCGATGCGAGGGTCGATGAAGTTATGAGTGCTACTAGAATCAATGAGTATTGTAAGAGGAAGTTTCTTGAAGTAACCCCTGACCCGCATTGTTTGTGGGGTTTTCACTCCGGCTAAAGCATCGAGAGATATATCTGGGTGGTCGTCCTGAGATAGAGGGTCAATAGGTGGCTCCTGAATGTCGACCTGATCATCTATTGTATCTGGAGATTCTTCACCAATTTCAGAGGTAGGTAGAGAATCCACATCCAAGAGATAGAGATTTTTCTCAACACATCTATGTCCCCGAGTGAATTTCTCATCACAATTTTAACAAATCTATTTTTCTCTACGTGCCCGCATCTCTGTTTCGGACAAATGCTTGATAGGAGTTGGTTGAAGAGCTGGCAGGATGGGAGGGCATTGAGAACCCATATTTCTGAAGGGAACAAAAGTGGGTTTGGAGCGCTGTTGGGCTGCAATATTGTCTTCTTCCAACTTAGCCAAACCCAGGGCTTCCATCATTGTGTTGGGACAGAACATTTTGACCTCAGAGCGGATTGCATCCTTTAGACCACTGATGAAACAACTCTTGTAGAATTCATCAGGCAATCCTTTGGTGTGGTTGGCTAGTTTCTCGAATTCAATTTGATACTCTCTCATAGTGCCAATTTGGTGAGGTTTAGTGAGGGATCCTGTGAAGTCATCAAAATCAATAGGACCAAATCATTGCAAAAGGAGCTGGAAAAAATATGGCCATTTTGGATCTTCATGAGCCTTGATGTACCAACGGTACCATTGAAGAGCTTCTTGTTCCAAATGAAAGGATGCAAGTGGAACTTTGTTGACATCAAAAGTATTATGTAGACTGAAATATTGTTCTACCTGATAGATCCATCCATTTAGATCAGTACAATTGAAGTGAGGAAAATCAAGCTTCAGACCACGAAAATTGTTGGAAGAAGAGAACCCATTGTCTGAAGAAGACTTTGACTGTCGTTTATTGTTCATGGTTGAATGCTCAAGATGGAGGACGAGAAATTTTTCATCGAGATCCCGGAGTTTGGTTTTGAGGGCTGCAAGTTCTTCCACCATGGTTTTTTCTCATGCACGAGTGACAACCATAACCACGATTTTTTTTTCAGGGGCTAGATTAACAAAAACAAAACTGTTTTAGTAATGGAAAATCTGGAATTGGGAAGAAATTAGATGGGTAATTTGGGTTTGACTAGGTTTTGGACACTTTCGAATGGACGTGGAAGCAGAAAAGGACGATTTTAGAAGCAGGGTGAGAGAATGGGAAAGTTTGGCAGAGAGGGACAAAGAAGCAGAAATAGGAATGAAACACTGTGGTAAAATTTGAAGGCGATTGGGTGAAAATCGAAGAAGTTATGGCAGACCCTAAAAATAGACAAATGTGGGATTTTTGGCATTGGGAAGTGCAATTTGGGATAGGGTCCTCAAGAATGAAATATGCAGAATGGGATTACAGGCTTGCCAGGGAAGTTTCAAGGGAAATAGAGTTAAAACAAAGGAGATATGGCGAATTTTTTTATTTTTATTTTTTAGAAATGGATATGCAACAGCGCGGAAGGGATCAGTAATAGATGGATCTACAATCGCACAGAATGGATTGACAATAGATGGATCTGCAACGGTGTGGAAGGGATCAGAAACAAATGGATCTGCAACGGCATGGAAGTGATCAGCAACAGTTATGGATAGAGGAAATCTGAGATTTGTTAGTTGAAAATAGATATGGATCCCAGGTATGCTCGATTTCCTAATGGTATATGGGATTCACTCGGCCACCAATGTTGTCTAACGGCTTGTGTATTGGGGTTGCACCCCTCACTCCACGACTCAAGTAAAAATGATAACCGCTTTGCCACAAATGACAACTCTTGGTTTACCTCATGGGTGGGAACTAGTCAATTAGGTAGGTGTCGTTGCCCTTTTTGCTCGGAGGTCCTCTCAATGGGCCAGCTACTTTGAAGTTCTTGTGGTACTCCTCACAATGAATTTTAGGGATTATGCCCAAGTAATTCCTACAGTTAAGCAGACAGGGATTATTCCCACATCTGAACCTGCAAGAGATGTGAAAAAAAAATTGGCAGAAATTTTGTAATGTCCCAAAAATAGTAAAAAAATTTAAAAATTTCTTATTGCAGCTGAAACGCCTAAAAAGATGATATATTATAAATTAACTTCAGCATTGGGAAGTTGTGTCGGTAAAAATGTTTGAAACGATGAGTGTTTAAATCTAAGCAGGTTAAAATCGTCGGTTTAGGTTTTTTTTGTAGAAATGGTGAAGTAAAGTAGTTTGATGTAAAGGTATCCTTGTATCAAGTTTATAGTTGCTAGAGTCCTTATTTCGCTGTTGAAGTTCAGATGTGTAATGAGGTTGTTTACAAAGTTTAAAACTGGTACCTTCAGGTATGCTGGACTTTGTGGGATGAAGGTTGAAATGCTTGGGCAACTTGATGTTGATAGACCTATCATCGGCAGGGTTGCCGAGGAGGAAAGGGTGAGCAATGGATGTGATTGTCTTACTGAGCAACCTTTTCTAATGAACTACTTCCATATGTTTGCAGGTGTACATTCGTGTCTTTCCACCTGGGCTACCTATATCGAAACTCTAGCATGTAAAGCTAGTACTAAATGTTACATGGTGCTATGGCCTAACACTTGCCAAAAGTCATGGTATGAAATAAAAGGCATGACCCTATCGTGCTTCCAACTATAGCAATGTCATTTGTTTGAACCATTAAAGTGTTGGTTGAAATATTTATTGCTAGTAAGTACCTTCACGTGGCTTGGTAGCTAGCTGGGCAAAAGGCTCTTGTCTTGGTCTTCACTTCTATTTGGGTCATTTTTTTTCATAGTTATCTGGGTGAGAGTGGCTCTCCTGTTGTGTTTGGAAGGGGTCGTTCCCTAACCTGAGCTACGCTCATGGTTAGTGTACCCTAGTTTCCTACGGGAAGGATATCACTACCATTGCTACCAGGTAATCTCATCCTTTCACTTGACAATCTCCCTCATTCATTTGTAAGTTTCACGTTTTCCTTGGGTTTGACTTCTGGTCTTCCAATGGTTTTTTTGGCAGGTTTTGAGGACTGGTGTACTTAGCAGTGGGTGCTAGCAGGTGACCAAAGCTCCTAGTTTTAACATTTAAAGGGTAAGTGTAGATCTTACTTCCATATTCACCCCTCCCTGTCGCAGGTTATGGGGAAGGGTAAATGAACGTTTACAAATGGAACTGATGATGCCCTTGGCTCATTGTAATTCTTTTTAGAGTTCCTATGGGGTCGCCTTTTGGCTGGACCGATGTCTGAAATGGTTGAAGTAATCGTTAATCAGTGAATAAAACCCTTGGGGGTTTCCATGATTGATGTAGTAGTTGGTCATGTTGGTTCTATGAGATTTTTAGGAACCTTTTAATGGAAAACGGGATAATACCCATACTATAATGATTTTGGGGTTTTGAATGGGATAACAGGGTTTCATTTTTAACTTGAATACTAATAATGGTATCTTAGTCTCATCCCACTGTATTTTTGTTTGGATGTTACTATAGCTAATCCCTATGGATCTAGGGTCTGAATGTGTTTATTAAAAGAAGTTCTGAAGTGACTCCTTAGAAATTGGGGATGGTTCTTTTCGTTGCGTCTTTCTTTACTGTATGCAAAAATCTAAGGAAAAGATGGTCTCTGCATTTCCTTTTTCTTAGTAAGAGAGAATTACTACCGGCTGTATAAACTCATTTGATGAAAGAGTAGTTTGGTGTGCATAGGTGTTGACCCGTGGAGGCTCTGTGGTTTTATCCTTCAGTAGATAAATCATGTTTTGTTTCTTTTATGAATGCTTCTATTAAAGGAAAATTAAGGTATGGCCTATCTAGTTGCGTGGACGATTCCTGTTGAGACAATGAGAAATTTCTAGCGTTCGATGAGTTATATATAAATAGCGTAGACTAGGGCATTGACAATAGTTAATTTAATAACAATGTACAGTGTGTAGTTTCTTTGCGGTAGGCGTGGATATCTTACGATTATGGACAGAGAAGGAATAAAAGTTTTAGTCTGTGTTTAAATTTCGTGGATTTTCTGAGTCCTGATATTAAAGAAGGAATGGTTTAAACTTCTGGAACCTATGAAATGAGCAACTCGTATGCTTCTTTAGTTGTTTTAATTTGGCATGAAAATGTCATCTACAGTAGCTATCGGGATTTACAAAAGGGATGGATTAAATAAAGAGTCGCCTCTACCTAAGTCTGAGTTTTCATGTTTGTTTTCTTTTTGGGTTTAAAGAACTAATTGGAACGAGATTCGAGGTCTCAAATTGTGTTAAAGATATAGGGTTGACTAGCCTTTGATTTCCTTTAGTCTCTAATTGGAAATATAGAGAACTGCGTTTTGAAAAGAAGCATAGTAGTTGTAAAGGAAATAAACCCTACTTTATAAACAAATCTGACAACGTTGTATGGGATTTCATAATTAAAATGCAGGTTTAACTATATATAGTGTTCAAGAAAAACGGTCGTCAATCTGCATATCAATTTGGCCTCTAAGGTTTGCTACTGGCATGGATGTCCATCACAGGCTAGCTAGGCTAGCTCTGCTAGACCTCTAATTGGTTTTTGTTCAGACTCTTGGTTGTAGTGGAGATAATAATTTTGTTTAAGGAAATCATTGAAATCCTACCATGTAACCCTATGAGCCCATGCCCCAAGCCCTTGCTCTATGAAAGAAATAACATTATAAAGATTTGGGAAAATACAGTACTATAAAATAAATCCTAATTTATTAAGCTTGGCTTCTATTGTAAATTGGAATGGAGAATTGTAGTTCATAGCTGGTTTCCTTGAAGCTTGATCCTTCTCTGCAAGACCTCCACACTCAAACAATAATTAATGTAGAAAGCTTATGGACTTAGCTAACTTGTAGAATGAGCTTTTAACTGGATAAATTTGGGACTACCATGTTCCTCCCAACCATGACTCTGAGACTGTTCCTGGTTCTAATTGGATCCCCCCGAGCTGGTTCCAACATGGAATAAGAGAAGTAGAGTCCCTAGGTTGAACTGTTGATTTAGATCTGGATATTAATGTGAGACTGCTTTAGTTCTTGCAGCAAAACTCTCCTTTATTACCATAAGAGAATGATAATTGAAAGATGATCCCCTCTCTTGGGGTCTACCCTCTTTTATATCAGGGAGTCTTGAAATATAGTTGTTTGAATAATTATTTAGTTTCTTGAATTAAATTAATATCTTTAAAAGATATTTTACTAAATATCTAGTCCTTGTTAAACTAGGACTTTTGTTTGTTTTAAATAGAAGTGTCTTTAATTTAATTCTTACATAATAATAATAATAATAGCAGTTATATATTATACCTAATATCATCAATACTATTAATAATACCTATTAGTAGTATGATAATGTGGTAGCAATCCTATGCAATATATCTATTTTATGAATAAATAATAATAACATTATTACTAATACTCTTAATAATAATATTCACTTTGAGACTTTTATGCATGTCATTCACATAAGACTATTCTTAGTCATTCCATACATAAGTTATGGTAATTTTCTTTTATTTATTTATGTGTCTCTCATGATACTTCTTTTTAAAATTAAGGACAAGGTCCAACTCTTTGGATGGTCTTTTCGTAGGATGGGATAGGCACCTCTAGGTCTCTCTCTTGCATGCTGGATTCCCTCGTTTAACATGGTAGTTCCCACAATACTTGATGATAGATAGAAAATGATTTATTTAACCAAATTAAATAAATGTGATGAAATAGAAGTGCTATTCAGAGTCTTCCCGACTCAACACTTTTGAGATCTAGTAACCCCGAGTGCTCTTCAGAGCTTTAACTCAACACTCTTCATATGGGCATTACACTAGTGCAATTCCATAGCATCTTGCTCAACACTAGTACTAGAATGTGGTTGTGAAGCACATCTAGTCTGTATAATGCCCTCGGATTAAGTATTCATTTATCAATCTTGGAGTGCTCTAGGGCTCCTGCCCAACACTCAATGTACATCGAGGCTTATGCCTAGTACGTAGGTCATCCATGTGTTCCCGAGTCCACGCTCAACACATCATATAAGTCAATCATGTAATTCATCACTCTGCACAATATGTAACAAAAGGTCATATCAATATATTAGGGTTTTGTACCCAATTCTCATAACAAAGCATAATCAATCCATTGGGGCTTTCTTTCCCAACATATAACAATAATGAAGTCAGTCAGCGTCCATGCCCAATATTTCAATCTATAAAAGAATAAATCATGTGCACTAAGGCTTATGCCCAATAATCAAAACAAATCATATGTGTTTTGGCTTTAAGCCCAATATATATAACATCAGAAATAGTTTGTCAAAATTCGGGATATTACATCCCTCCCCGCTTACAAAAACACCTTCCCAGTGTTCTAGGGACTAGAAATAAAGTCACAAAATAAGGCGGGGTATGCCTCTTTCATGGTTGTCTCATTTTCCCAAGTAGCCTCCTTTGGTCCGAAGTGCCTCCATTGCACTTTCAGCTGGCTAATTGTCCTTCTTTTAAGCTGCACCTCTCTCTTGTCCAGAATGTGGAGTGGTTCCAGCATGAACTCCCCTTTGGGCTCCACCTATAACAAGGACCAATCAATCACATGTTTAGTATTGTATACATATTTCTTTAATAATGATGCATGAAAAACATTATGAACTTTTACATGAGCTGGTAAGGCTAGCTCATATGCTACTAGGCCCTTCTTGGCTAGTATCTCGAAAGGTCCAAAAAACCTAGGGGCTAGTTTCCCGCATCATTCCTAGCTCAAAGAGATTCGTTTTACCTTTACTTTAAGGAACACATGTTCACCGACTTGGTAGTCTTTGTCTTTTCTTTTCTTATCCGCATAACTCTTTTGGCGGTCTTGTGCCTCCTTCAGGTTTTGTTGTACCTTGGAGACTAGTTTCCAAGTATTTTAGTAAGTAGAGGCCTAACATATTCTGTCTACCGTACTGTCCCAAGTCACGGGTGTCCGGTACTTTCTACCGTAGAGCACCTCGAAAGGGCTCATTTTGGTCGAGGTTTGGTATCCGTTGTTCTATGCAAACTATGCGAGGTGCAAATAATCTTCCCACTTCGTGCTGTTGTTCATGACATACATCCTCAGCATGTCCTCAAGTATTTGGTTTACTCTTTTCGTTTGTCCGTTGGTTTGGGGATGGTACGCGATACTGAACTGCAATTGTGTCTCCAATCCGGAGAACAATTCCCTTCAGAAGTTGCTAGTGAACTTCGTATCTTGATCGGAAATGATTGCCTTGGGTATCACATGCAATTGAAAAATCTCTTTCAGGAAGATTTATGCGATGTGAACGGCTTTGTAGGTAGACTTTACTGGTATAAAGTGTGATGGCTTGGATAACTTGTCTGCTATTACAAAGATGGAGTCATTATGCCTCTTACTTTTTGGCAACCAGTTATGAAATCCATACTGATGACCTCCCACTTCCACTCTAGAATGGGTAACGATTGTAGTAGTCCTCAAGGGTGTTGGTGTTCTGCTTTGACCAGCTGATATTACTCTTGGCACTTAACAATGAATAAAGCTATGTCAGCTTTCAGTTTAGGCGAAAAGAAGTGTTTCTTCACTGCTGATATCATCTTTTGATATCCCGGATGTCCTGAGTAAGGTTTCTGATGGAATACGGTGAGGATGTTAGGTCTAATGTCTCCACCTTGTAGGACATAAAGTCTCTCTTTTGACCATAGCAGTACCGACTCGTTTATCTTATATTCCTTCTGTTGTTGGAATAACCTATCCTCTTGGATCGTCTTAAGGATATCGACATAGAACCGGTCATGTTGACATGTTGTTCTAATTTGGTGATGTAAATCTGAGTCGGTTTGACTCACAGTCACCTTATATATCATATGGGCTCGTCAACTTAAAGCATTGACAATCTTGTTCTCTTTTCCCTTTATGTGTTTTAGTTCGAAATGGTACTCACTAAGGAAAGCTAGCCACCTGGCCTGTCTGGCATTTAGTTCTGGTTAGTCAAATAAATACTTTAGACTCATGTTGTCCGTCTTTAATAGGAACTTCTTTCCCATATGATGGTGCCTCCACATATTTAAGGCGTGGATAATGGCGGCTAGTTCAAGATCGTGTGTGGGGTAGTTTTGTTCATGTTCCTTTAACTTCCTTGACTCATAACAGATAGCGAAGTCATTTTTCATGAGGAATCCACCGAGCCCTTCCTTGCTTGCATCTGTGCAAACTACGAAGTCCCCATCGGGGTCGACAATCCGTAGGATGGGTGCACTAGTCAAAAGTTGTTTTAACTTTTCGAAACTCTCCTCGCATTTTTTTGTCCAAAGAAATTTGGTTGTTTTCTTTTGCAAGGTTGTCATAGGACAAGCAATTCGAGAGAAGTTCTCAATGAACTTCCAGTAGTATCCGGATAACCCTAAGAGTGATCTTATGTTAGTTATGCAAGTGGGGGTAGGACATTCTTCTATGGCTTTAATATTCTCGGGGTCAACTGTTGTCCCCTTTTCTGAGATGATGTGCCCTAGGTACTATATCTGGGGTTTGTAGAAATCACACTTGCTAAACTTAGCGTATAGTTGGTGTTCTCGTAGTATTCATAATACTATCCGGAGATGTTCTTCGTGTTCTTCTTCATTCTTGGAGTAGATCAAAATATCGTCGATGAAGACCAGGATGAACTTGTCTAGGTATTTACAAAAGATGTTGTTCATCATGCACATAAAGTTGGTAGCTGCGTTAGTCAGTCCGAAAGGCATGACCACAAACTCGTAATGACCGTATCGGGTTCGAAAAGCGGTCTTACTGATGTCTTCATCACGGATTCTCACCTCGTGATATCCGGATCGTAGGTCGATCTTTGAGAATATTTTGGCTCCTCCGACTTGATCAAACAAGTCATCGATTCTAGGGAGTGGGTAATGGTTCTTAATGGTCAACTTGTTGAGTTGGCGGTAATCGATGCACATCCGCATCATTTCATCCTTTTTCTTGACAAAGAGTATTGGTTCTCCCCACGGAGACACACTAGGTCGTATATAACCCTTTTCGATCAATTCTTGTAACTGAAGCTTGATCTCCACCAATTCAGGTGGACTCATGCAGTAAGGGGATTTGGACACTCGTACAGAACTGGGTGTTAACTCTATGAATAAATCTAGGTCTCGTTTGGGCAGTAGCCTAGGTATTTCCTCTAGAAATACATCCTTGAATTATACAAGGACTGGGAAGTCTTCGATATTTTGTTCCCTATCAATTTCTATGGTTCGAATGTTGAATGCAAAGAGTTTACAACCCTTCCTTATGCATTTCTTTGCTTGTAAGGCAGATATCTGTCTTACGAAAACTTTCTTAGGGATACCTTGAGTGGTTTTCGGATTCCCTTGGTTATCTGTGCATAGTATAGATTTGTTCAAATAGTCAAGTAGGGAATGATGTTCTTCTAACAAATCCATGCCTATAAGTACATCGTAGGATCCTAGTGGTAGGATGTTTAAGTCCACTCTAGTTGGGAAACCATTCAGATCTATCTCAGAGGTTTTAACTAGTTCGAAGACTTTCCATTTGGTAACAGGGGCTAGTTGTACCAGACATGGTTTCTCGTGGTTTACTCGATTTAACTTACAAGTATCAACAACCTTAGGGGAGATGTAGATTCGACATGCACCGAGATCTATTAGAACTAAAATGGCTGTGTTTGAGATCTTACCCTCAATTTCAACCATAGTAGCCTGATGGTCTGCTTGCCGGCCATCAAGTGCAGCATAAATTCTGGGTATCCTTGCCATGTCCCCAACTCTAGGGTATGCTTGGACATTGTGTAACACCCCATCCAATTTTTTGGGGCATTCTATGAAGTAGTGTGGCCCTTGGCACTTCCAACAAGTAATGGTTGCTGGGGAATCCTTTGCTCCTTTGTTGAAAGCTGGTCTGTTGGTATGCAGTGGGGGTGCATTTGGCTGTGCATGAGGTCTGTTGAAGCCTCTGTTGGGAGGGAAACTATTGTTTTGTTTCCGATAGGGTGGTGGTCTAAAACCTGGTCTGCGGTTGTTTGAAAAGGTTCTGAACCTTTCTCTGTTTCTGTTTATGTTATCATTTCTTGGCTTCCCATGTTCATAACAGAGTCTTGCTTTGTGTAAAGTCACATCTAAGGTTTTGGGCATGTCAAATTCAATCTTTTCTATGAAATTTGGTGGTAGGCATCCCAAGAATTATTGTATCTTGACTTTTTCATCTTTGATGTAAGGGACATAATGCAACAGATCTAAGAATCTGTTTATGAATGCTTCCATGGTTAGGGAGCCCATTTTCAATTCATGGAATTCCTTGATCTTCTTGTCAAAGAATCTTTCAGACATAAATTTGTCTTGGAATATTCTGCTGAAAGCAGCCCATGTTATGTCTCTCAATTCTTTCCCTTTGGTGTGTTTCAAATCTCTCCACCATCTGGCTGCTTTACCATTTAGATTGTAAATGGCTAATCAGGATTGCATTTCACTAGAATAGTTGTGGACCTTGAAATACTTGTTCATTCCTAACAACCATTCCTCAACCCTTTCCCCGATATTAATCTCTCTGTCATATGTTGTGGATTTTATCTTTCTGAACTATCCTTGTAAACTGTCATCACTCTTCCTCCTTTTCTTGCAAGGAGGTGGGGACCTATCATCATCAGAAGAGTTCTTATATTCCTCTTCCATTGACTCCGATAGGTGTTCTCCTTGTTCCTCTTCTTTAGGACTGATAGACTTCTTTATGTGACAGTCTCTCACTTTAGAAATGTTGGCTGAGAAAGTGGGATGCCTGTGGGGTTTTTCCCCAGTTAAAGTCTGAAGCAGAGGCTCATTTATAGCTTGTTGTGCTCGTCTTTCTTGTATGTTGTCATCTTTGAAGCTTTGGAATTAGGCCGTGTAAATTTTGCATGGATTTCATCAAATCTGAGTTTAACTCCACCACTATCTCTTGTTCTCTTGGTGGTGAGTTTAAGTTCCCTTGTATGATGTTGTATTTCTCTGTATTCATACTCAGACTATGCTTGTACCTGGTTGTCATGAAAATGTTAAGAACAGAAAATTTGTTAGTTCATATGCGCATAAAAATTTTAAATATATATTCCTGATTTCTATGTATCTGCAGCAGATGTTTGTAATGAGCCCAATAGTTCACTTAGTAATGTAGCTGGGCTCTGATACCACTTGTAATGTCCCAAAAATAGTAAAAAAATTAAAACTTTCTTATTGCAGCTGAAATGCCTAAAAATATGATGTATTATAAATTAACTTTAGCACTGGGAATTCGTGTTGGTAAAAATGTTTGAAACGATGAGTGTTTAAATCTAAGCCCATTAAAATCGTCAGTTTAGGTTTTTTTTTGCGGAAATGGTGAAGTAAAGTAGTTTGATGTAAAGGTATCCTTGTAGCAAGTTTATAGTTCCTAGAGTCCTTCTTTCGCTTTTGAAGTTCAGATGTATAATGAGTTTGTTTACAAAGTTTAAAACTGGTACCTTCAGGTATGATGGACTTTGTGGGAGGAAGGTTGAAATACTTGGGCAACTTGATGTTGATAGGCCTACCATCGGTAGGGCTACCGAGGAGGAATGGGTGAGTAATGGAATTGACTGTCTTACTTAGAAACCTTTGCTAATGCACTACTTACATATGTTTGCAGGTGTACATCCGTGTCTTTCCACCTAGGCTACCTATATCGAAACTCTAGCACATAAAGCTAGTACTAAATGCTACATGGTGCTATGGAATAACACTTGCCAAAATTCATGGTATGAAATAAAAGGCATGACCCTATCGTGCTTCCAACTATAGCAATCTAATGGGAGACAATTGAAATATTGAAGTTTTGTTTGAGTCATTAAAGTGTGGGTTGAAATATTTATTGCTGGTAAGGACCTCCACGTGGCTTGGTAGCTAGCTGGAATGGGTGAGAGTGGCTCTCTTGCTATGTCTAGAATGGGTCATTCCCTGACCTAAGCTACACTCATGGTTAGCGTACCCTGGTTTCCTATGGGAAGGATATCACTACCATTGCTACCAGGTACTCTCATCCTTTCACTTGAGAACCTCCCTCATTCATTTGTAAGTTTCTTTTTTTCCTTGGGTTTGACTTCTGGTCTTCCATTGGTTTTTGTTGGCAGGTTTTGAGGACTGGTGTACTTAGCAGTGGGTGTTAGCAGGTGACCGAAGCTCCTGGTTTTAACATTTAAAGGGTAAGTGCAGATCTTACTTCAATATTCACCCCTCCCTGTTGCAGGTTATGGGGAAGGTTAAATGAACGTTTGCAAATGGAACTCATGATGCCCTTGGCTCACTGTAATTCTTTTCAAAGTTCCTAAGGGGTCACCTTTTGGCTGGACCGGTGTCTGAAATGGTTGAAGTAATCGTTAATCAGTGAATAAAACCCTTGGGGGTTTCCATGTTTGATGTAGTAGTTGGTTATGTTGGTTCTATGAGATTTTTAGGAACCTTTTAACGGAAAACGAGATAATACCCATACTGTAATGATTTTGTGGTTTTGAATGGGATAACAGGGTTTCATTTTTAATTTGAATACTAAGAATGCTATCTTAGTCTCATCCCACTATATTTTTGTTTGGATGTTACTACAGCTAATCCCTATGGATCTAGGGTCTGAATGTGTTTATTAAAAGAAGTTCTGAAGCGACTCCTTAGAAATTGGGCAAGGTTCTTTTCATTGCGTCTTTCTTTACTGTATGCAAAAATCTAAGAAAAATATGGTCTCTGCGTTTCCTTTGTCTTAGTAAGAGAGAATTACTACCGGCTATATAAAATTGTTTGATGACAGAGTAGTTTTGTGTGCATAAGTGTTTTCCCATGAAGGCTCTGTGGTTTTATCCTTCAGTAGAGAAATCATGGTTTGTTTCGTTTATGAATTCTTTTATTAACAAAAAATTAAGGTATGGCCTATATAGTTGCGTGGACAATTCCTGTTGACACAATGAGAACTTTATAGCGTTCGATGAGTTATATATAGATAGTGTAGACTTGGGTGTTGACAATAGTTTATTTAATAACAATGTACAATGTGTAGTTTCTTTGCGGTAGGCATGGATATCTTACGATTCTGGACAGAGAAGGAATTAAAGTTTTAGTTTGTGTTTAAATTTCATGGATTTTCTGAGTCTTGATCTTAAAGAAGGAATGGTTTAAACTTCTGGAACCTATGAAATGAGCAACTTGTATGCTTCTTTAGTTGTTTGACTTTGGCACAAAAATGTCATCTACAGTAGCTATTGGGATTTGCAAAAGGGAAGGTTTAAATAAAGAGTCGCCTCTACCTAAGTCTGAGTTTTCATGTTTATTTTCCTTTTGGGTTTAAAGAACTAATTGCAACGGGATTCGAGGTCTCAACCTGTGTTAAATATATAGGGTTGACTAGCCTTTGATTTCGTTTAGTCTCTAATTGGAAATATAGAGAACTATGTTTTGAAAAGAAGCATAGTAGTTGTAAAGGAAATAAACCCTAGTTTATAAATAAATCAGACAACGCTGTATGGGGTTTCAGAATTAAAATGCAGGTTTAACTATATATAGTGTTCAAGAAAAACAGTCATCAATCTACATATTGTTGCTGACATGGATGTCCAACACATGCTAGCTAAGCTAGCCCTGCTAGACCTCTAATTGGTTTTGGTTCAGACTCTTGGTTGTAGTGGAGATAATAATTTTGTTTAAGGAAATCGTTGAAATCCTACCATGTAACCCTGTGAGCCCATGCCCCAAGGCCCTTGCTCTATGAAAGAACTAACATTATAAAGATTTGGGAAAATGCAATACTGTAAAATAAATCCCAATTTATTAATCCTGGATTCTATTGTAAATTGGAATGGAGAATTGTAGTTGATACCTAGTTTCCTTGAAGCTTGATCCTTCTCTGCAAGACCTGCACACTCAAACAATAATTAATGCAAAAATATTATGGACTTCACTGACCTGTAGAATGATCTTTTAACTGGATAACTTTGGGACTACCATGTTCCTCCCAACCATGACCCTTAGACCGTTCCTGGTTCTAACTGGATCCCCCGGAGCTGGTTCCAACATGCAATAAGAGAGGTAGAGGCCCTAGGTTGAACTACTGATTTAGATCTGGATATTAGTGTGAGACTGCTTTAGTTCTTGTAGCAAAAGTCTCCTTTATTACCATAAGAGAATGATAACGAAAAGATGATCCCCTCTCTTGGGGTCTGCCCTCTTTTATATAGGGGAGTCTTGAAATATAGTTGTTTGAATAATTATTTAGTTTCTTTAATTAAATTAATATCTTTAAAATATATTTTACTGAATATCTAGTCCTTGTTAAACTAGGACTTTTGTTTGTTTTAACTAGAAGTGTCTTTAATTTAATTCTTACATAATAATAATAATAATAATAGCAGTTATATATTATACTTAATATTAACAATACTATTAATAATACCTATTAGTAGTATGATAATGTGGTATCCATCCTATGCAATATATCTGTTTTATAAATAAATAATAATAACATTATTACTAATACTGTTAATAATAATATTCACTTTGAGACTTTTATGCATGTCATTCACATAAGACTATTCTTAGTCATTCAATACTTAACTTATGGTAATTTTCTTTTATTTATTGATGTATCTCTCATGATACTTCTTTTTAAAATTAAGGACAAGGTCCAACTCTTTGGGTGGTCTTTTGGTAGGCTGGGATAGGCACCTCTAGGTCTCTCTCTTGCATGTCAGATTCCCTCCTTTAACATGGTATTTCCCACAGTACTTGATGATAGATAGAAAATGATTCATTTAACCAAATTAAATAAATGTGATGAAATAGAAGTGTTATTCAGAGTCTTCCCGACTCAACACTTTTGAGATCTGGTAACCCCGAGTTCTCTTCAGAGCTTTAACTCAACACTCTTCACATGGGTGTTATGGTAGTGCAATTCCAGAGCGTCTTGCTCAACACAAGTACTAGAACATGGTTGTGAAGCACATCTAGTATGTATAATGGCCTCGGATCCGGTAGTCATTTATCAAGCTTGGAGTGCTCCAGGGCTCCTGCCCAACACTCAATGTACATCAGGGCTTATGCCCAGTACAGTAATAAAATCCTCTAGGTACATCGAGGCTGATGCCCATTACATAGGTCATCTGTGTGTTCCTGAGTCCATGCTCAACACATCATATAAGTCAATCATGCAGTTCATCACTCTGCACAATATGTAACAAAAGGTAATCTCATTATTTTAGGGTTTTGTACCCAAATCTCATAACAAAGCATAATCAATCCATTAGGGATTTCTTGCCCAACATATAACAATAATGAAGTCAGTGAGGGTCCATGCCCAATATGTCATTCTATAAAAGAATAAATCATGTGCACTAGGGCTTATTCCAAATAATCAAAACAAATAATATGTGTTGGGGATTTAAGCCCAATATATATAACATCAGAAATAGTTAATCAAAATTTAGGATATTACAAATTTCACCCAACGAACCCAAGAAAGTGCTATGATACTAGATGAGAAGAACCTGCAACAATTAATTGATGAAATACACGATATATCAAATCACATAATATTTTTATTGATCGCAGGCCACTTCGAGGGGGCAACCTCCTTTGATCAAGCTCAATACAAAATAACTTCACAGTGCCTTCATTGGCCTCAACAAAAGCTTATATACTAAGTCTAGGTGCCAATACTATGGGTCAATACCATGGGCCAATACAAACTATGGATCAACAGATACTAGGGGACGACATACAAAGCATATGCGCCCAACAACAATAACACACACTATGGCTCAAAAATTACTACGGGACGACTTACAAAGTATATGTGTCCAACAACAATATACTAACAAAGTAAAGATAAGGGTTGGCATGGGTTCCTAACACATGAGAACATCATAATCATTATTTTCGTTCTTGTCATTTTATTCAAAGGATCACATATATGATTTTTGTTCATTGTTTCATGTTGATCGTTCTCTATAGAAGGGTTATTCCCTCTCCCAATCCCAATCATCAAGATGATCTGCTACTTCGGCACTTCCCCACTTCATGCGTGGACTCATATTTATAGTGTTTATATTTTTTTTTATTGAGTTACATATAGAAGTAAATTATTGTATACATGTACATGTGCAATTTTAATTACTAATTATTGTTTGTTTATACTTTTATCTAGGCACACTACTAGCCAAGCCATCTAGTGAGCATGCATCTAGCATCATGGTGGCTAGTGCCTCGCATGATGGCCATGACCCTCTGACCCCCTCAAATAATAGTGACGAGGTTCATCATCACACAAGTACATTAAATTCATATTTATTTATTTTTCATCTATCAATATCTTTAAATTTTGTATCGATATTTTATACTTTGGATGATACATTTTTTTAATTTGTCTATCAATTGTTGATCCTACTTCTCATGCTCTTTGGGATCATGAGATCACTAGGATCACAATTGAGGAGATCTGATCCAAGCATGATTTGATGTGTGTCCAGTTATATTCCATGCACGATGAATACCCATCAATACGGTCGATGTCCTTGATGATCAATGAAATCAATGTGTTGTTGTACATCCCCTAAAGGGCGGGACATCTGAGTGAAATATGACATACTTCTTACCATAAGAGTAGGGAACATGTATTAGGTCATGATAAATGGGAGGAAATGAAAACCACAATAAAAGGAAATGATGTCAAGGGCACTTTGTTTGACATCCCTACTAATTATGTTACTGGAAATCTGCTCTGATGGTGGGAGTTTAGGATTGAGGTTGTTTCACCTCATGTTTATGATAGGTTTATTAGAGCATGGGGAATGCTCCACCACCATGACCAGGTATCCTTTTAATTTGCAAAAAAATTGAAGCAGATTTCATCTTACACATGCATCCTGATTACACAAGTACACTGTCACGTTTCTATGGCATCGGGAAAGGACACATTTATGAAAATCCAATGGATTGTAGAGACCCTTCTACTATACCACCACCTCCTCAATTGATTCTCTTCCCTAGTTAGTCTGTTATACGATCTAAGGATGTAGCTTAATATAATGGACAGTAATATAAAGAAAATGATCACCAATGTTTTCTTTAAGAAAAATGGTCTTATTTTCTTTTAATGGCCACAAAATAGGGTATTAATTTCCCAAAATATTGAGATCACAATGTAATACTTGGATCACTGTTTAGACTACCAACTAGTCTTGAATTGGTGATAGTTTGTGAATAGGTCAACTTTGATGCAATTTGATAAGGAAACTAAATCTTTATTTCTAAGTCCTTACCAGAACCAAATTTGCAAATAGGATGATAAAATAAAGAGCAAGATCAAGATCCTTTTAGATATGCAAAATTATGGGCTTGTGTGTGTATCAGGTTATAAGGCTAAGCTTCAACAAGGTATGATCATGAAAGAAAGGGAAGGACAACAGTTTAAACATGTAGGTTATGGGTACTAGGTATGGATCCTTTTAAGATGCAAGATAGGGTATGAGTACTAGGGTTGGATCCAAATATTTGATATGAACCACTTCCTAAAATAGTTTCTAGTAATTATGAATGTGAATTGTTTTAGGCATCGAGGACTACAACATTATAATCATAACACTAGTATTTTTATTTTTTATAACAATAATAACATAAATGGAAGAGATTCCTAACTAGTTCCATCATTGAGGCATTGTAATTTTCATCAATCCTATGTACCAATTGTATTCATTTGCATAGTTGTATGTCATTCATGAGTGTTTCCTTTTGTCCTGTCATCCACTGCATACTCATATCATGACTATATAGACCCTGGCCAACATATCAACTATATAGACCTCTACCAATATACTTTGACATGCTACTAGGTGAAAAAGCATTCATGATATCAATATCCTATTAATTGATGGAGATTGTTGTTGTTTAGCTTAAAATTGATATTGTAGCTCAACAATATAATACGAAATCGTTGATGTCTATCTAGAAAATCATATTGTAGCTTTGTATGCTTTGTATTCAATTTTGAAGTTATAAAACATTGTAACCTACATAATATAAATCATTTAGGAAACTTTATAATAACTGTAAAACATAGTTGGATATTTTACATAAAATATCATATACCAGTATAGGGTCAGAACATAAGATAAGTTGATATCTTACATGCAAACCATAATTATTGTTTGTAGCAGAGGCTAAACAACTGGAATTTCTAAGAGAGAATTGTATGAAACAACCCAAGCATTTCAAATGCTTAACTTCGCATAGTTATCCTAAAGATACCATAGATTTTTTGTGCATGAGTAACATTATATATATCACATTAGATAAGAACACCAATGCAAAATACTATCAGTATTGAGAGTAGACTTGTAGATATTTGGTCAAACAGTAGCTTCTCTTCCCACCAATGAGACTGTGAAGAACTAATTATGCATCATCACAACCCATTTGTAATCATGTTTATTAACAAAAAAAATCGCTTGTACTGTAAAACAACCAATAGATGGTACAATTTGGAATCTTGTTTATTACAAAATAAATCCAAGCTTGTACCTTTTTGCTTTATATGTTGCATATTCAAATTTTCAACATAGTAGTTCAACCTATAGAATGGAAACATTTTCGTTTAGGAAAATTCATAACAATGTAAAACCTAGTTGGATATTATATATAAATGTTCAAATACCTATATAGGATCATAACATAAGATAATATTCTATATTACATTTTTAGAAGTACACTATTTAGCAATTTCCAGAACTTAGAACACGATTTGACATGTATGTGCATACGCATATCATGACTATATAGACCCTGGCCAACATACCAACTATATAGACCTCTACCAATAGACTTAGACATTCTACTAGGTGAAAAATCATTCATGATATCGATATCCTATTAATTGATTGAAATTGTTGGTGTTTAGCTCAAAATTCATATTGTAGCTCAACAATATAATACAAAATCGTTGATGTCTATCTAGAAAATCATATTGTAGCTTTGTATGATTTGTATTCAATTTTGAAGTTACACAACAATGTAACCTACTGTAATGTCCGAAAAAATAGTAAAAATTTTAAAAAAATTCCATCACTATAATAAAATCTATTTAGCGACGACGTTTCGTAAATTAACTTCAGCACTGATATAATGCCCGATACTTACATGTGGCTTTTAATAGTTTCAGTTTCCTATGTAACATAGTCTCCCTATTTGTTTATTCTTTCAAATCTGCGGAAGCATTATGTAGGGGAGATAAGATAATTATGTCGCATTTGTACTAATGCTAGAGGATAATAATAAAAGCTCCTTCTTTCTATTTTAAGAACTCATGTGCAATTTTATGAAATGTCTAATTGGTACTTCAGGTGAGGTGGACTCTGGTTGATGAAATATGAGACCCAAGGTGGAACACTGGTGGGTTTTAATAAGGGAAGCGATAGCCTCGACAAAGCTGTCGAGAGGTAAGGGTAGTCTTGGAAGTTCTAGACTTACTTAGCAATACGCTAAAGCATTGTCTCATTCTTGTCATGCAGGTGCTACCATGAGGACAACCCTCCTTGTTAATTCCACCATTATATGTTGGCATGCAATGATCGAGGTATGAATGACTTAATATGAAATGGTTAAGGTAGGAATGACTCTTGGTGCAATTATCTATGGTGTGGACTTTGGAAAAAGAACATGCCTTCATAATAATGCTTCATTGGTGGTTTCATAACCTTCTACCATGGCGCTTTGGGTGATAATTGAGTTCATTAAATGCTAGTGGGTGGGTGATTTACTATCCCGTGTGATAGTGACAAAGTTTGGTACCCAGCTGTCAAGGGGAAAGGAATTTGATGCAGGGTTTTGATATTTGCAAAAGTGACCCCTTTGCTTTCATTTTCGTTATGGGAATTTCCTTGTTGCACCTGGTGGTTTCATGCCCTGCCTTGAGCTTTGCTCATGGTCAGTGCACCACATAGATATTTTAGACGCAGTGTTGAAGACCAAAGGACAGGTAAAACTCTATCCCTACCCCTGCTACATTTTACTGCTAAATTTTAACTAGAAGTTTTGATATAAATCTCAGGTTTTAACTTCGTTTTGTTTATTCACTTTGACAGGTGGTTAATGGAATTCCTCCTCTGCATGGATACTAGATGGTGGCCATTTCTCTCAACTTTGATGGCATTGCAAGTGGTAAGTCCAGGATCAACCAACCCTTACCCTTCCCTCTTGCCTCTAAGCAGTGGTAATGTTTGCACTCGTTGTGAGGAGCTTTGTGAATCCCCTTATTGAGTTTACTGTAATTTGTTTGAAGCTTTGTGAGGTCGCCGTTGGCTAGACCATTGGTTAATGTAACTATTTGTAGTTTGGAAGGCGACTCAACCCATGGGGGGGTTTCTCTATTTAATGTATCAGTTTAGTCATTTGGCTCTATGAGGAGTTTTAATCTTTTGTAATGGAATAATATACTTATAATGTAAAGCCTAGGTTTAGAAAACCCTGAGTATGTAGTAGTATTATGGGTTCTCTGCGAAATTTGTGTAAGGCTTGCTTCTGCCGTGTCTCTGTATTTTCTTAAAGAGTAATAGAAATAATGTTTGGTTTAATCTTTCGTGTGTGTTGTCATTGCTTCTATCCTGTAAGTGACCGATTACTACTTTGAAATGGACTTCCTATGATTTTTGATGTTGGTGATTCTTCTATCTAACATCTAGTTTATAAATAGTAGCCTCGGGAATTGAATCGCTCCCGAGGCTTGATCACTTGACCTGGGTCAATTTCCTTTATTTTTATAAGGATAGTCAATGCTTAGCCTGTGGAATGACTGATTGAAAATTATGGTTTGGCAAGGTCTCCTGCGTTTAAATGATGATACAAACCCTAGCTAATGTTCAAATGTTGGAATGGAAAAAGGTCTGCATTTTACTGCTAATCATCGAGCGTTTTTGTAAAAGCAAGTCTTTAAAGAATCGTTAAAGGGTTTGGAACTTCTGACTGGTGCTTTCATGAAAAGAAAAATATGTAGCTAGAGATTAATTAATGATTTGATATGGGGTTCGATCCCATCGCGTTGTCATTGTGGTAGGTAGTGGTTTTAATAGTTGGATGAAGAATTGATTCTTGTCAGGGTTTGACTGTAAAACAAAATGATGAAACAAGTCTCAGTTTCGCTAGACTCAATGGATCACTTAGTGATGTCCTATCATGCGTGATCCCTTTTTACTGTTTATAAAATGGTTGCCTGGAAGCCTAAATATTGGAATCCTTTATCTCTGCCTACGCTTTCTTGTTTACTGTCTACAAAAAGAATTCATTTGACAAGAGAAATAATGGCAGCTATTGTGGAAAGGAATATATACGATATGGTTATTCAGTAATGTGATACATTCTACATTTCTGGTTTGAATGGATAGGACTTAGTGACTATGATTGTTCTCGAATCTTGATATGTGATGCTGCTTTGAGTTTCAGGGTCTGGCTCGTTTTCCTGTAGGGGTTAGTATTTTTTTTCTTTGAATCATTGCTAGGTTTGTGAAACATTGGGGTTTTAGAAGTAATGCGATAATATCAATGTCAACAGAACTCTCATTCTAACTATACGTTTATCAAAACATAAATTTTGATTCCAGTATTTGAATGTAGATAATTCTAATAAGAGGACTTGGTCGCCTAAATTAATATAAAAAGGAAGTAGGTTGAAGGTTTTTGATACGCTTGGATGTCTAGCACAGGCTAGCTTAGCTAGACTTGCTAGACATTCTGCAGGTTTAAGAAAATCAACTTTCTGAGTTAATACAATTTCTAGTTATGGGATCCTACTCCTACAATAACCCAATAGCCCATGCCCAAAGGCCCTTGCTCTGTAATTAATATTTTAAACAAGTAGGGAGAGATAAAAATAGATATGAAATATTTAAATCTGTGTTAACAATGCCTACCTTCGATTATAACCTAAAACAAGAAGTTTAATAGTGCATACTTGGTTTCCTTTTGACCTGCTCCTTTCCTGTAGGGACCTACACAGTCAAACAATAATTAGTGTGAAAATCTTCTGAGCTTATCTGACCTAATAGAATGGTTCCTTAGCTGGAGAACTTTGGGGCTGCCATGTTCCTCCCGACCATGACTCTTAGACCGCTCCTGGTTCTAACTGGATCCCCCCAAGATGGTTCCAACATGCAATGAGAGATAGAGGCCCTAGGTTACTTTGCTGGTCTAGGTATGGAAAATTTGTATGGGACTGCTTTAGTTCTTGGAGAAGAAGATTCTCTCTAATTACCATAAGAGAATGATAACCGAAAAGATAGATGCCCCCCAAAACTTGGGATCTGCCCTCTTTATGTAGCGGAGTCTTGAATTATGACTATTGGAATAATTAGTTTCTTTAAATTAGATAAATAATATTTAGAAGATATTATTTAATAAATATCTAGTCTTTTGCACTAAGACTTTTTCAATTGTTTAATCTATCAGTGATTTCTGATTTAAGCTCTTCATAATTATTATGATAACAATAATTATACTAATAATATTTCTAACCTAAGTATTAATACATTAGTAATACTATTTATAAATGTGGCTGCCCACTAAATATTAATACTCTATTAATACTATTAATTAATATGGCATCCCACTATGCATAAACTATATGCAATAATGTCTTTTATAAATAATTAATCACATCATTATTTATTAAATATTCTTAATAATAATATTAAATCTTGTATCTTTACATGATACTTAGTTTTAACAACATAAGGGTAAGGTCCACTTCTTTGGACGGTCTTTGGGTAAACTAGGATAGGTACCTCTAGTGTCTCTCTTTGCATGTCGGATTCCCTCGTTTAACATGGTAGTTCCCGTAGTATTTTATGATAGGTAAAAGAGGAATCATTTAATCAAATTAAATAAATGTGATGAAAGTGAAAGTGCTATTCATAGTCTTTTCCGACTCAACACTTTTAGATCCAGTAACCCCGAGTGCTCTTCAAAGCCTTTTAACTCAACACTCTCACATGGGCGTTACGCTAGTGCAATTCCAGAGCCTCTAGTCAACACTAGTGATAGAATGTGGTTGTGAGGCACATCTAGAATATTTAAGTTGCCTCAGATCTGGTATTCATTTATCAAGCTTGGAGTGCTCCAGGGCTTAGGCCCAACACTCAATGTACCTCAGGGCTTACTCCCAATACATAAACATTCTTCTAGGTACATCGGGGCTTATGCTCAGTATGTAGGTTATATGTGTGTTTCTGAGTCCACTCTCAACACACTCAAAAGTCAAATAATGTAAAATCATAGCTTTGCACAGTAAGTAACAAAAGATCATCTCAGTATATTAGGGTTTGTACCCATATCAAATCTAAGGAACATAAACACAACATTAGGGACTTCTCACCCAGTCATATACTCAATAAAGAAGTCAGTCGGGGTCCATGCCCGATATGTCAGTATATAAAAGAATAAATCATAGATGCTAGGGCTCATGCCCAATACTCAAAATAAAACATAGGTGTTGGGGCCGTGGCCCATTATAACAACAAAATAGTTAGCTCAAAATTCGGGATATTACATCCCTCCCCGCTTAGAAACAACACCATCCCGGTGTTTCTAAGGACTAGGAATGAGCTCGTGAAACAAGGCGGGGTATGTCTCTTTCATGGTGGTCTCATTCTCCCAAGTAGCCTCATCTGGTCCAAAGTGCCTCCATTGCCCTTTCAGCTGAGTGATGGTCCTCCTTCTAAGCTGCACCTCTCTCTTGTCCAGAATGTTGAGTGGTTCTAGCGTGAACTACCCTTCGGGCTCCACCTGTAATAAGGACCAATCAATAACATGTTTAGTATCGTGTACATATTTCTTTAATAATGAAGCATGAAAAACATTATGAACTTTTATATGCGCTAGTAAGGCTAACTCATAAGCTACTGGGCCCTTCTTGGTTAGTATTTCAAAAGGCCCACAAAATCTTGGGGCTAGTTTCCTACAACATTCTAAGCTCAACGAGCTTCATTTTTCCTTTATTTTTAGAAACACATGTTCACCGACTTGGTAGTCTTTGTCCTTTCTTTTCTTGTCCACATAATGCTTTTGGCGGTCTTGTGATTCTTTCAAGTTCAGTTGTACCTTGGAGCCTAGTTGTTCCAAGTCTTTTAGTAGGTTGGGCCCTAACATAAGTCTGTCTACTGGACTGTCCCAAGTCATAGGTGTCCGACATTTCCTGCCATAGAGTACCTCGAAAGGAGTCATTTTGGACGAAGTTTGATAATCATTGTTGTATGCAAACTCTGCGAGGTGCAAATAATCTTCCCACTTGGTGGGGTTGTTCATGACATACATCCTCAACATGTCCTCGAGGATTTGGTTTACTCATTCTGTTTGTCCGTAGTTCTGGGGGTGGTACGTGGTACTCAATTGTAACTGGGTTTCCAAACTAGAGAACAATATTCTCCAGAAGTTGCTAGTGAACTTCATGTCTCGATCGGAAATGATTGCATTGGGTATCCCATGCAATCGAAAGATCTCCTTCAAGAAGATGTCTACAATGTGGACCGCTTTGTAGGTAGATTTTACTGTTATGAAATGAGCTGCTTTAGACAGCTTGTCCACCACTACGAAGATAGAATCGTTACGTTTCTTACTCTTGGGTAAGCCTGTAATGAAGTCCATACTTATTACCTCCCACTTCCATTCTGGAATGGGTAAAGGTTGAAGTAATCCGGAGAGGTGTTGGTGTTCTTCTTTGACTAGTTGGCACTCCTGACATTTCTCGATAAACATGGTGATGTCAGCTTTCAACTTAGGCCAAAAGTAATGTTTCTTTACTATCGATATCATCCTTTGATATCCGGGATGCCCTGAATAGGGTTTCTGTTGAAACTCGGCGAGAATGTTTGATCTAATGTCTCCACTTTCCGGGACGTAGAGTATTTCTTTTGACCATAGTAGTCCTGACTCGTCTATCTTATATTCCTTTTGTTGCTGGAATAATCCGTCTTCTTGGATCTTTAAAAGGATTTCCGTGTAGTAACGATCACTCTTACATGTCGTTCGAATCTTGTGGTGTAATTCTGAGTTGGTTTGACTCAACGTGACTTCATAAAGCATATGTGCTCGACGGCTCAAGGCATCTGCAATCTTGTTTTCCTTTCTTTTTATATGCTTTAGTTCAAAATGGTATTCACTAAGGAAGGATAACCACCTGGCCTGCCTGGCATTTAGGCTAGGTTGGTTGAAAAGGAATTTCAAACTCATGTTATCAGTCATCAATAGGAATTTCTTTCCCATGAGATAATGTCGCCACATCTTCAGAGCATGAATGATGGCGGCTAGTTTGAGGTCATGCATAGGGTAGTTCTGCTCATGCTCTTTTAATTTCCTCAATTCGTAGCATATGGAAAAATTGTCCTACATAAGGACTTCCTCAAGTCCTTCCTTGCTTGCATCCGTGCAAATGACGAAGTCTCCATTAGGATCCGCAATACACTGAATCGGTGCACTAATCAGTAGTTGCTTCAAATTTTGAAAGCTTTCTTCGTACTTATCGATCCAAATAAACTTATTTGCCTTCTTCTGCAAGGAAGTCATGGGACATGAAATCCGTGAGAAGTTCTCAATGAAATTCCGGTGGTAACTGGCTAAACCTAAAAATTATCTTATATCGAATACGCAAGTACGTGTGGGTCATTCATCGATATATTTGACCTTTTTGTGGTCGACGGCTATTCCCTTCTCAGAAATGATATGTCCTAAGTATTGAATCTAGGGTTTATAGAAATCACACTTACTAAACTTGGCATACAGTTGGTGTTCCCGTAGTATACGTAGAACAATTCGGAGATGTTCCTCATGTTCCACTTCGTTCTTCGAGTAGATCAAGAAGTTTTCAATGAAGACTAGAACGAACTTATCGAGGTATTTATTAAATATGTTGTTCATCATGCACATAAAGTTGGCTGGTGCGTTCGTCAACCCAAAGGGCACCACTGCGAACTCATAGTGGCCGTAACGGGTTCAAAATGCAGTTTTGTTGATATCCTCATCATGGATCCTCACCTGATGGTATCCGGATCACAAGTCGATATTTGAGAATATCTTTGCTCCTCCAACTTGGTCAAACAAGTCATCGATCCTAGGGAGTGGGTAGCGGTTCTTAATGGTCATCTTGTTGAGTTGGCGGTAATCGATGCACCTCTGCATCGTTTCGTCTTTCTTCTTGATGAAGAGTATCGATGCGCCCCAAGGGGACACACTTGGTCGAATGTACCCTTTTTCTATTAGCTCTTGTAACTGAAGCTTGAGCTCCACCAATTCTAGTGTGCTCATGTGGTACAGGGCTTTAGAAGCTGGTACTGACCCGGGTGTTAGTTCGATGGAAAAGTCTAAGTCTTGTTTGGGTGGTAATCCCGGTATTTCTTCGGGAAATACATCTTTGAACTCTACGAGGACCGGGAAGTCTTCAATCTTCTGTTCCTTATCAATTTCTATGTTTTGGATATTGACGAAAAAGAGTTTACAACCTTTTTTGATGCATTTATTTGCTTGTAAGGTGGAGATCTGTCATACCGACACTTTCTTAGGGATACCCTGAATTGTCTTCTGATTCCCTTGTTCATCCTTGCAGAGTAAGGATTTGTTTAAGTAGTCCAGTAGGACATGGTGTTCTTCTAACCAATCCATGCTGATAAGTACATCGTACGACCCTAGGGGTAGAATGTTTAATTCTAGCCTAGTTTGGAAACCATTTAAGTCTATCTCACAATTTTTAACTAACTCAGAGACCTTTCGTTTGGTACTGGTGGCTAGCTATACCAGCCAAGGTTTCTCGGGAGGCTCTCGGTACAACTTAAAATTGTCCACTAACTTAGGGGAGATATAACTTCGGCAAGTGCCGAGATCTATTAAAACTTAAATGGTTGTGTTGGAGATATTACCCTCAATTTCAACCATGGTGGCTTGGTGATCTGCCTGTCGGCCATCAAGAGTGGCATAAATCTTGGGTGTTTTTTCCACATCTCCAATGGTAGGTTCTGCTTGGACGTTGTGTAAAACTCCATCCGTTTTGCTAGGGCAGTCTCTGTAGTACTGGGGCCCTTGGTATTTCCAACAAGAAACAGTTGGTGGGACAACTTTTGTCCCTTTGTGAAAAGTTGGCCTGTTGATAGGTGGTGGGGGTGCACTTGGTTGTGCTTGAGGTCGGTTGAAGCCTCTATTCAGGGGAAAACTATTGTTATGTTTTCGGTAAGGTGGAGGTCTAAAAACCGGTTTGTGGTTGTCCATGACGGTTCTGAACCTATCTCTGTTTCTGTTGATGTTACCGTTCCTTGGCTGTCCATGTTCATAACACAGTCTTGCTTTATGTAAGGTCACATCAAGGGTTTTGGGCATGTCAAATTCTATCTTTTCTCTAAATTTTGGTGGGAACCCTCCCAAGAACGGTTGTATTTTGACCTTCTCATCTTTAATGTATGGCTCATACAGCAAGTCTAAGAATCGGTTTATGAATGCCTCCATAGTTAGGGAGCCCATTTTCAACTCATGAAATTCTTTAATTTTCTTGTCAAAGAATCTTTTGGACATATATTTGTCCTGGAATGTTATGCTGAAAGTTTCCCATGTTATGTTTCTCAGTTCTTGTCCCTTGGTGTGTTTCAAGTCCCGCCACCATATGGCAGCTTTATCATTCAGGTTGTATATGGATAATCGGGCTTCCATTTCACTGGAGTAATTATGAACTTTGAAGTACTTATTCATTCCTAGCAGCCACTCTTTAGCCTTCTCCCTCGAGTTAATTTCTCCATCATAGGTTGGGGCTTTTATCTTTTTGAATTCTCCTTGTAAACTATCGTCACTTTTCCTCCTTTTCTTGCAAGGAGGTCGTGAACCTTCATAGTTGGAAGAATTCTTACAGTCCTCTTCTATTGATTCAGGTATGTTTTCACCATGTTCTTCTCCCTTAGGACTAGCATTTTTCTTTGGGTGACTGTGTCCCTTTTTAAAAGTATTGACTGAGACTCTGGGTTGTCCGTGGGGTTTTGCCCCTGTTAAGTCTGAAGCAGAGCTTCATTTATGGCTTGCTGCTCTCTTCTTTCCTACATGTTTTCATCTCGGAAACTTTGGAACTCTGCCTACAGATTTTGCATAGACTTCATCAAATCTGAGTTTAGTTCCACCACCACCTCTTGCTCTCGAGGTGGTGAGTTCAGATTTCCATGTATGCTGCTGTGCTATTTTGCATTCATTTTCAGATAGCGTCTGTACCTAAAATGTTATATAAGTATAAAGAGCAGAAAAATATGTTAGTTTATTTTCACATAAAACAAAAATAAAATTTAAATGTAGGTTTTCTGTTTACTGAGTGTCGGCAATGAATGTTCTATTTGTAATGAGCCCAATAGGTCACTTAGTTTTTGTAGCTGAGCTCTAATACCACTTGTAATGTTCCCAAAAATAGTAAAAATTGAAAAAAAAATCCATCACTATAATAAAAGCTATTTAGCGACGACGTTTCGTAGATTAACTTCAGCACTGATACAATGCCGGATACTTAGATGCGGCTTTTAATAGTTTTAGTTTCCTATGTAACATAGTCTCCCTATTTATTTATTCTTTCAAATCCACGGAAGCATTGTGTAGGGGAGATAAGCTAATTATGTCGCATTTTACTAATGCTAGAGGATAATAATAAAATCTCCTTCTTACTATTTTACTTTTAATAGTTTTCGTTTCCTATGTAACATAGTCTCCCTATTTATTTATTCTTTCAAATCCACGGAAGCATTGTGTAGGGGAGATAAGCTAATTATGTCGCATTTTACTAATGCTAGAGGATAATAATAAAATCTCCTTCTTACTATTTTAAGAACTCATGTGCAATTTTATGAAATGTCTAACTGGTACTTCAGGTGAGGTGGACTCTGGTTGATGAAAGATGAGACCCAAGGTGGAACACTGGTGGGTTTTAATAAGGGAAGGGATACCCTCAGCAGAGCTTCTGAGAGGTAAGGCTACTCTTGGAAGTTCTGGACTTACTTAGCAATACGCTAAAGCATTGTTTCATTCTTGTCATGCAGGTGCTACCATGAGGACAACCCTCCTTGTTAATTCCACCATTATATGTTGGCATGTTATGATTAAGGTGTGAATGACTTAAAATGTAAATGGCTAAGGTAGGAATGACTCTTGGTGCAATTATCTATGGTGTGGACTTTGGAAAAAGAACATGCCTTCATACTAATGCTTCATTGGTGGTTTCTTAACCTTCTACCATGGCACTTTGGGTGATAATCAAATTCATTAAATGCTAGTGGGTGGGTGATTTACTATCCCATGTGATAGCGACAGAGTTTGGTACCCAGACGTCAATGGGAAAGGAATTCGATGTAGGGTATTGATATTTGCAAAACTGACTCCTTTGCTTTCATTTTCATTGTGAGCAGTTCCTTGTTGCACCTAGAGGTTTCGTGACCTGCCCTGAGCTCTTCTCATGGTCAGCGCACCACACAGATATTTTAGACGCAGTGTTGAAGACCGAAGGATAGGTAAAAATCTATCCCTACCCCTACTACGTTTTACTGCTACAATTTAACTACAAGTTTTGATATAAATCTCAGGTTTTAACTTCGTTTTGTTTATTCACTTTGACAGGTAGTTAATGGCATTCCTCCTCTGCGTGGATACTAGATGGTGTCCAGTGCTCTCGACTTTGATAGTGCTGCAAGTGGTAATTCTAGGATCAACCAACCCTTACCCTTCCCTCTCGCCTCTAAGGGATGGTAATGTTTGCAGTCGTTGTGAGAAGCTTTGTGAATCCCCTTATTGGGTTTACTGTAATTTGTTTGAAGCTCTGTGAGGTTGTAGTTGGTTGGACCATTGGTTAATGTAACTATTTGTAGTTTGGAAGGCAACTCAACCCATGGGGCGGTTTCTCTGTTTAATGTATCAGTTTACTCATTTGGCTCTATGAGGAGTTTTAAGCTTTTGTAATGGAATAATATACCTATAATGTAAAGCTTGGGTTTACGTTTTCTAAATAAATCCCTAAGTATGTAGTAGTATTATGGGTTCTCTGCGAAATTGATGTAAGGCTTTCTTATGTCTCATGTTTGCATTTTCTTAAAGAGTAATAGAAAGAATGTTTGGTTTAATCTTTCGTGCGTGTTGCCATTGCTTCTTGATCCGGATTTTATGAGCAGAATGAAATGAATACAGATTATTATCAGATGCTTAACACAAAATAACAGAGATATAGTAAAACTGGTTTTCTATTCAATAAGGAAATAAACTAGAACTGTAAAATGCAGCGGAAAACAAGCTTGCTGGAATGGTGGCGGCTTATCTCTGAGAAGAGATGTGACGGCTGCTCTCATTTCGCAAGAAGATGGTTACAATGAGGCTCTCAAGGCCTTTTACAATAAACAGGAATGTCAAAAACCCTAGACATCCAAAAACCTAACCCTAGGAGATGAAGCGCCAAAAGCCATGTGGGCCCCGTTTGGGTAAGTTAGTACATCAACTTCCCGGGGTCATAACTTTTGCATACGATCTCCATTTGGGGCGCTCGGTAGCCCGTTGGAAAGGTCTATCCGAGATTTACAACTTTCGACTGGGGCCAAATGCATGCCGAAGGCAACCATTTGGCCCCCCAAATTGCCAAAAAAGGTCGTTTAGGGCCTCAAAATGGCCCCGGAAGTTCAGGACCCGAAAAACTGCTAAAAATAGTACAATACCAAAATTGCCATAAAACTGTTTTGAGCCAGTTGGAAAGGTGGGTGGCCACCAATATCCACCTGGATCACTTCTATCCTGTAAGTGACCAATTAGTACTTTGAAATGGACTTCGTATGATTGTTGATGCTGGTGATTCTTCTGTCTAACATCTAGTTTATAAATAGTAGCCTGGGCAACTGAGTCGTTCCCGAGGCATGATCACTTGACCTGGGTCAATTTCCTTTATTTTTATAAGGATAGTCAATGCTTAGCCTGTAGAATGAATGATTGAAAATTATGGTTTGGCAAGGTCTCCTGCATTTAAATGATGATACGAACCCTAGCTAATGTTCAAATGTTGGCATGGAAAGAGGTCTGCGTTTTACTGCTAATCATTGGGCATTTTTGTAAAAGCAAGTCTTTAAAGAATCGTTAAAGGGTTTCGAACCTCTGACCGATGCTTTCATGAAATAAAAAATATGTAGCTAGATATTTAGTAATTCTTTGATATTGGGTTCGATCCTATTGCGTTATCATTGTGGTAGGTAGTGGTTTTAATAGTTGGTTGAAGAATTGATTCTTGTCAGGGTTTGACTATAAAATGAAATGATGAAACAAGTCTCGGTTTCACTAGACTCAACAGATCACTTAGTGATGTCCTGTCCTGCGTGATCCCTTTTTGCTGTTTATAAAATGGTTGCGTGGAAGTCTAAATATTGGAATCCTTTATCTCTGCCTACGCTTTCTTGTTTACTGTCTGCAAAAAGAATTCATTTGACAAGAGAAATAATATACAATATGGTTATTGAGTAATGTGATACATTCTACGTTTCTAATTTGAATGGATAGGACTTAGTGACTACGATTGTTCTCAAATCTTGATATGTGATGCTGCTTTGAGTTTCAAGGTCTAGCTCATTTTTCTGTAAGGGTTAGTAGTTTTTTTTTTTTGAATCATAGCTATATTTGTGAAACATTGGGGTTTTAGAAATAATGCGATAATATCAATGTGAATAGAACTCTCATTCTAACTATACATTTATCAAAACATAAATTTCGATTCCATCATTTGAATGTAGATAATTCTGACAAGAGGACTTGGTCATCTAAATTAATATAAAAAGGAAGTAGGTTCAAGGTTTTTGATATGCTTGGATGTCTAGCACAGGCTAGCTTAGCTAGACCTGCTAGACATTCTGCAGGATTAAGAAAATTGAATTTATGAGTTAATACAATTTCTAGTTATGGGATCCTACTCCTATAATAACCCAAGAGCCCATGCCCAAAGGCCCTTTCTCTGTAATTAATATTTTAAACAAGTAGGGAGAGATAAAAACAGTTCTCAAATATTTAAATCTATGTTAACAATTCCTAGCTTCCATTATAACCTAAAAGAAGAAGTTTAATAGTGCATACCTGACACATACTTGGTTTCCTGGTGACCTGCTCCTTTCCTGAAGGGACCTACACACTCAAACAATAATTAGTGTGAAAATATTCTGAGCTTAGTTGACCATAAGAGAATGATAACCGAAAAGATAGATGCCCCCCAAAACTTGGGATCTTCCCTCTTCATGTAGGGGAGTCTTGAATTATGACTGTTGGAATAATTAGTTTCTTTAAATTAGATAAATAATATTTAAAAGATATTATTTAATAAATATCTAGTCTTTTGCACTAAGACTTTTTCAATGGTTTAATCTATTAGTGATTTCTGATTTAAGCTCTTCATAATTATTACGATAACAATAATTATACTAATAATATTTCTAACCTAAGTATTAATACATTAGTAATACTATTTATAAATGTGGATGCCCACTAAATATTAATACTCTATTAATATTATTAATTAATGTAGCACCCCACTATGCATAAATGCAATAATGTCTTTTATAAATCATTAATCACATCATTATTTATTAAATATTCTTAATAATAATATTAAATCTTGTATCTTTACATGATACTTAGTTTTAACAACTTAAGGGTAAGGTCCACTTCTTTGGATGGTCTTTCGATAAGCTAGGACAAGCACCTCTAGTCTCTCTCTTTGCATGTCGGATTCCCTCGTTTAACATGGTAGTTCCCATAGTATTTGATGATAGATAAAAGATGAATCATTTAATCAAATTAAATAAATGTGATGAAAGTGAAAGTGCTATTCAGAGTCTTTTTTGACTCAACACTTTGAGATCCAGTAACCCCGAGTGCTCTTTAGAGCCTTTTAACTCAACACTCTCACATGGGCATTATGCCAGTGCAATTACAGAGCCTCTGCTCAACACTAGTGCTAGAATGTGGTTGTGAGGCACATCTAGAATATTTAAGTTTCCTCGGATCCGGTATTCATTTATCAAGCTTGGAGTTCTCCAGGGCTTAGGCCCAACACTCAATGTACCTTCGAGCTTACTCCCATTACATAAACATTCTTCTAGGTACATCGGGGCTTATGCCTAGTTCATAGGTCATATGTGTGTTTCTGAGTCCACGCTCAATACACTCATAAGTCAAATCATGTAAAATCATAGCTATGCACACTAACTAACAAAATATCATCTCAGTATATTAGGGTTTGTACCCATATCAAAGCTAAAGAACATAAACAAAACATTAGGGACTTCTCGCCCAGTCAGATACTCAATAAAGAAGTCAGTCGGGGTCCATGCCTGCTATGTTAGTATATAAAAGAATAAATCATAGGTGCTAGGGCTCATTCCCAATACTCAAAATAAAACATAGGTGCTAGGGCCGTGGCCCAATATAACAACAAAAATAGTTAGCCCAAAACTTGGGATATTACACCTACATAATATAAACATTTTCATTTAGGAAACTTTATAATAACTGTAAAACATAGTTGGATATTTTACATAAAATATCATATACCAGTATAGGGTCAGAACATAAGATAAGTTGATATCTTACATGGAAACCATAACTATTGTTTGTAGCAGAGGCTAAACAACTGGAATTTCTAAGAAATAATTGTTTGAAACAACCCAAGCATTTCAAATGCTTAACTTCGCATAGTTATCCTAAA
This sequence comes from Larix kaempferi, assembly GCA_027924585.1. Classification (NCBI taxonomy): domain Eukaryota; kingdom Viridiplantae; phylum Streptophyta; class Pinopsida; order Pinales; family Pinaceae; genus Larix; species Larix kaempferi. The sequence goes on from BSBM01001002.1 coordinate 19,026,756, forward strand.
GATACTATAAATTTTGTGTGCATGAGTAACGTTATATATATCACATTAGATAAGAACACCAATGCAAAATACTATCAGTATTGAGAGCAAACTTGTAGAGATTTAGTCAAACAGTAGCTTCTCTTCCCACCAATAAAACAAATAAGTTTGCAAATCAGACTGTGAAGAACTAATTATGCATCATCACAACCCATTTGTATTCATGTTTATTAACAAAAAAAATCACTTGTAATGTAAAACAACAAATAGATGGTACAATTTGGAATCTTTTTTATTAAAAAATAAATCCAGCCTTGTAACTTTTCGCTTTATATGTTGCATCTTCAAATTTCCAACATAGTAGTTCAACCTATAGAATGGAAAATTTTCGTTTAGGAAAATTCATAACAATGTAAGACCTAGTTGGATATTATATATAAATGTTAAGATACCTATATAGGATCATAACATAAGATCATATTCTATATTACATTTTTAGAAGTACACTATTTAGCAATTTCCAGAACTTACATGTAATATCCTGAATTTTGACTAACTATTTTTGATGTTATATACTGGGCTTAAAGCCCCAACACATATGATTTACTTTTTATTATTTGGAATAATCCCTAGTGCACATGATTCATTTCCTTTATAGATTTACATATTGGGCGTGGACCTTGACTGATGCAAATTATTGTTATATACTGGGCAAAAAGCCCCAATGTATTGATTTATGTTTTATTATTAGAATTTGGGTACAATCCCTAATATACTGAGATGATATTTTGTTACATACTGTGCAAAGTTATGATTTACATGATTGATTTATATGATGTTTTGAGCGTGGACTCAGGAACATATGGATGACTTATGCACTGGGCATAAGCCCCGATGTACCTAGAGGATTTTATTACATATTGGACGTAAGCCCCGATGTATGTAGAGTGTTGGGAATAAGCCCTACAGCACTCCAAGCTTGATAATGAATACCGGATCCGAGGCCATTTGTACATTCTAGATGTGCTCACAACCACATTCTAGTACTAGTGTTGAGCGGGATGCTCTGGAATTGCACTAGCGTAACACCCATGTGAGAGTGTTGAGTTAAAGCTCTGAAGAGCACCCGGGGTTACTTGATCTTAAAAGTGTTGAGTCGAGAAGACTCTAAATAGCACTTCTATTCATCACATTTATTTAAATTGGTTAAATGAATAATTTTCTATCTATCATCAAGGACTACGTGAACTACCATGTTAAACAAGGGAATCCAACATGCAAGAGAGAGACCTAGAGGTACCTAACCTAGCCAACTATCCAAGCTTACCAAAAGAACCTGTCCAAATAATTGGACCTTGTACTTAATATTTATCAAAGAATTATTATGGTTGTACATAATTAAATCAAAGAGTTATCATATTTAATTATTTAATAATTAGATTTATTATTTATAAAAGAAAATGATTTCTTATGTAAATAACATGCATAAAGATTATGCATAAGATATTTCTCATGTTACTATTATTATTAATAGTATTAATAGTATTATTATTATTTGTGATATAACTTAAAGATACACCTAATTGTAACAAAATAAATGTCCTAGATAAACTAGCAGTGAATAACTAATAAAATATCTTTCATAAATATTATAATTCAAATTAAATTAATTGTTGAATATTATTATTTAAACTCAAATAGCTATATTCCAAACACACTCACCTATATAAAGAAGGGAAGACCCCAAGAGAGGGATCATCTTTCTTACTATCATTCTCTTATGGTAATAGAAGAGAATTATTCCGCGGAACTGAAGCAACCTACTATATTTTTCCAAATCTGATCAACAACTTATCCTAGGGCCTCTACTTCTCTTATTGCATGTTGGAACCAGCTCAGGGGGATCCAGTTAGAACCAGGAATGGTCTAAGGGTCATGGTTGGGAGGAACATGGTAGTCCCAAGGTTACCGAGTTAAAAATCATCGTACAGGTCATCTAGGTCCATACATTTTTCCATTAACTAGTGTTTGAGTGTGCAGGTTCTGCAAGGCAAGATCAAGCTTCAAGAATCAGTTATGAACTACAAATTTCCATACAGTTCAATTAGATTTAGAAATAAAGTAGGAATTATTATGTATCATTCATGTTTTTTGTACATTAGAGTTTTATTTCTTTTTCTTTTATAGAGCAAGGGCCAATTGGCATGGGCTCTCAGGGTTTACATTCTAGGATCAAAATTTCATTTAATATTTCCATTGAATTCAAGTTTCTGCCCTAAATGTTTCAAGGATCTAGCAGGGCTATCCTAACTAGCCTTTGCTAGATACCTACCTATATAGATTCACTAGTATCAAACTTGTATTTAAATATTGATGCCTAAACTATTAACCCTTACAAAACGAAATCATCATACTGTACATTTAAATTAGTCAAATATGTGAAAGCTAGGGTTTAACCTTTTACCCAACAAGATTTTAAACTTAGGTTTCCAAATCAAAGGATGCATGAAACCAACGTAGTCGAAACTTAGTTTATCTCTTTTATTATTTGTTTTAAACGACATAAATAACGCAGGTCAAAAAATCGAAACTATCCATCAACTTAACACATTTGGGATCGATGATATATTCACACCTACAGTGTAACAACACCCACGGTGCATATAATTTCCAAACAAACTTCCTATTTAGGGAATTTTGACATTTTTTTCTTCTCAAACAGAAAAGCTACCAAGATTTACAAACTAACATTCAGATTCACAAGATAGGACCCACAAAAATCTTCATAAAGCCAATGTAGTCAAACTCAGTCCATTTCCTTATTCTTTTAAAAGAAATAAAATAAACATAGGTCAAGATATCGAAACCCTCTACCAACGTTTTAAACATTTAGTATCGTTGGTATCTTTTGATACACAACATAAGACCACACCATAAAACATCCAGGAAAACCACTATCAAGCACGATTTCCCTATCTAGGGTTTTCCAATAAATTCATTCTTCTTCTTATCAGAAATACAACTTAACTTGGATGGGACTCAACATTTAAGATAGAGATCAACACATATTCTAGCTCCACGATTTTTTTATTAAATAATCATCCATTAAAATAAAATCAACCCACAGAGAGTTAAATACATCATTTAGACAGAAGCCATCCATTGGCAAACATACGTTCAAAACAGAGCTACGCTCTCAACGATTCATATTTACATAAATATCAATAGAAATTTCTTCATGCCAAAGCTAAAACGTAGATCCATCACACCTTAGAAATTACCAGAACATTTCAAGATCATTCTCTCTTCTAGTGGCACAATTTTTTTATCCTCTTAAAGCCTACGCCTAAATCCTTAAAAATGAAACTTACAGAGGTATCAAAACTTCAACAAACAACATGGCTAGTAGACATCATTGACATTTTATTTCATAGAAGCACATACTAAGTGGAGAACACGATTTAAAATGCAACACCATCATATTACATTCAAAACCCCAAAGTAAAATGTTGTGGGTATTTCTCATCAAGCCTTAAATATTTTTACAAAGCCTATGATTCAATCCATCTACAGTAGAAAAAATGAACCCTCAAGGGTTTATTTCATCTATCAGAATAAAAACATCATAAAAATTAGCCAACAGGTTCAAAACCCCAATGATTTCTTCATAGTCATTTTCTCTCAGTCACTGACCAAACTAGCAGCGACCCATTCAAACATCGAATTAGTTATAATGAGCCAAAGGACTCAATGAAGTTACTTTATAACATAGCTCAAAGCTACAGAGCATGGCAGCCATAGCTGCAAAAGGCAGGAACGGATTTTTGGAAGGACCTGCGCTTACCAGTAATGAGCCAAACCACAATATTGCTATCACTTGCTAGGACCCATCATCGAAGATAATAATACCTGCTAACCTATCAACAAATTCATAAACATCATGAGTTAAAATAAAAGCATATAAACATCTACAGAAAAGTTAAAATGAAGGAGCCATTTAACCATGAAAAGGAAATTACTTGTTATATAAATGTAACAGCCTCCATCTTCATGCCACCATAGCTGCGACTGCACTGACCATGAGCATATCTCAGGTCAGGGCCTAGTCGAAGCTATACCCAGCAAGGAGTTACCCTCCAAACCAAATCAACGAAATGACAAACGCAGTAGTGCAGGCCAAAGGCTTAAACCCTTTCTCCAAGCTGGTAAACGAACCACATGAAGCCCACCTGTAGCAGTTAAAGTTACCACCACACACCCCACTAGCACTTCAATAAATATCCAAACGATATAGTTAGGGTCATGGTATTGCAACCCTTAGTTGTTTTAATTCATGTCCTATTCAAAGTTGATTCTTGGACCTTTTGAACAATGTCATATAACTAGTTCATGCTAGGTAGTTGATGTAGTTAGTTTAGGGAAGAACCTCTAAGCTGCAAAACATGATCCAAGTACATCTTTAGCAAGGATTCCTAGGTAAGCCTGGGATCACCCATGTACTCATCCCTTGCCTCTCGACAGCTCCATCGGTAGTATGTCTACCAACTCAAAAATACCAGAAGTACTCATACCTTCTCATAAATTCCATCAGGCCTGAATTAGTAATATAGACCAGTTTAAATATTTAAATGAAGCCAAGCATACATTTAAACTTTAGAAGTGGAGTAATTGAATAAAAACTTTAAAGGTATTATACTAGTATTAAAATTGTCATTTAGACCACACATGATTGTGCTATGCATTGCACACTATTTTACTTCATCGCTTCCGCAAAGCTAATACATTACAAGACCAAACTCTCATAGAAAGTATTTCTCATTTCTTGAAACAAAGACTGAAATAGCTTCCTAGTACTGAAGTTAATTTGCTATATATTATTTGTTTAAGCAATGTTAGTAGTAAAGGAAAAAATTTTAATTTTTACGATTTTTAAGGACATTACAAGTGGTATCACAGCCCAACTATAATACTAAGTGACCTATTGGGCTCATTACGGGAAAAGCATCCACTGCAGATACTTATAAATCAAAAGCATACATTTATAATTTTATTTTATATGTGTTTTTGAACTAGCAGATTTATGTTCTTAACATTGGTACGACATTGCAGGTACAATCACAGTTTGAGTATGAATACAGAAAAAGACAGCAGCATCCAACATCAACTATATGCTAAGTTTAGCAAGTGTGATTTCTACAAACCTCAGATACAGTACCTAGGGCACATCATTTCGGAGAAAGGGATAACAGTCGACCCTAAGAATATTAAATCCATAGAAGAATGGCCTACCACCACATGCGTAACCGACATAAGATCATTCTTAGGGTTAGATGGGTACTACCGGATGTTCATTGAGAACTTCTCTCTAATTGCTTGTCCTATGACAACCTTGCAGAAGAAGACAACCAAATTTCTCTGGATGGAAAAATGCAAGGAAAGTTTCCAAAGGTTAAAGCAACTTTTGACTAGTGCACCCATCCTACAGATTGCTGACCCCAATGGGGACTTCGTGGTTTGCACAGATGCAAGCAAGGAAGGGATCGGTGGATTCCTTATGAAAAATGACTTCACTATCTGCTATGATTCAAGGAAGTTGAAGGAACACGAACAAAACTACCCCACACACAATCTTGAACTAGATTCCATTATCCACACCTTAAAGATCGGGAGGCACTATCTTGATGGAAAAAAGTTCCTATTAAATATGGACAACACGAGTTTGAAGTACTTATTTGACCAACCTGACCTAAACGCCAGACAAGCTAGGTGGCTAGCCTTCCTTAGTGAGTACCACTTCGAGCTAAAGCACATAAAGGGAAAGGAGAACAAGATCGTCGATGCTTTAATTAGATGGGCCCATATGTTATATGAGGTAACCGTGAGTCAAAACAACTCAGATTTTCACCACAGGATGAGAACGACATGTTGGAGTGACCGATTCTATGTCGCGATCCTTAAAATGATCCAGGAGGATAGGTTATTCCAACAACAAAAAGAGTATAAGATAGATGAATCAGGACTACTATGGTCAAAAGAGAGACTTTATGTTCCAAAAAGTGGAGACATTAGACCTAACATCCTCAAAACATTCCATCAGAAACCCTATTCGGGACATCCGAGATATCAAAAGATGATATCAACAGTAAAGAAACACTTCTTTTGGCCTAAACTAAAAGCCAACATAGCTTTATTCATTGCTAAGTGCCGGGAGTGTCAGTTGGTCAAGCCAGAACACCAACACCCTTTTGGACTGCTGCAACCATTACCCATTCTAGAGTGGAAGTGGGAGGTCATCAGTATGGATTTCATAACAGGTTTACTAGAAAGTAAGAGGTAGAATGACTCCATCTTTGTAGTAGTAGACAAGCTATCCAAAGCAGCACATTTTATACCAGTAAAGTCTACCTACAAAGCCATTCACATCATGGGCATCTTCCTAAAGGAGATTTTTCGATTGCATGGGATACCCAAGGAAATCATTTCCAATTGAGACACGAAGTTCACTAGCAACTTCTGGAGGGAATTGTTCTCTAGTTTGGAGACACAACTACAGTTTAATACTTCATACCACCCCCAAACCGACAGACAGATGGAACGAGTAAACCAAATCCTTGAGGATATGCTGAGGATGTATGTTATGAACAACCCTGCAAAGTGGGAGGATTATTTGCACCTCGTAGAGTTTGCTTACAACAACGGATACCGGACCTCTGCCAAGATGAGTCCCTTCGAGGTACTCTATGGCAGGAAATGTTGGACACTTGTAACGTGGGATAGTCCGGTAGATAGACTTATGCTAGGCCCCGACTTATTAAAGGACTTGGAGCAGCTATTCTCCAAGGTACAACAGAACATGAAGGAGACACAAGATTGCCAAAAGAGTTATGTAGATAGGAAAAGAAAAGACAAGGACTACCAAGTCGGCGAACATGTGTTCCTAAAAGTCAAGGAAAAACAAAGCTCCTTGAGCCTTGGGCGATGCGGGGAGTTGGCCACTAGATTTTTTGGACCCTTTGAGATACTGGCCAAGAAAGGGCCAGTAGCATATGAGTTATCTTTACCAACCCATGTAAAAGTTCATAATGTTTTTCATGCATCCTTATTAAAGAAATATGTTTATGATACTAAACATGTGACTGATTAGTCCTTATTACAGGTGGAACTCGAAGGGGAATTCATGTCAGAGCCCCTCCACATTCTGGAGAAGAGAGAGGTGCAACTTTGAAGAAGGACCATCCCCCAGTTGAAAGTGGAATGGAGGAACTTATGACTAGAAGAGGCTACTTGGGAAAATGAGACAACCATGAAAGAGGCATACCCCACCTTATTTCATGACTTCATTTCTAGTCCCTAGAACACTGGGATGGTGTTTTTCTAAGCGGGGAGGGACATAATATCCCGAATTTTAACTAACTATTTTTGATGTTATATATTGGGCTTAAAGCCCCAACATATATGATTTATTTTTTATTAATGGGAATAAGCCCTAGTGCACATGATTCATTTCCTTTATAGATTTACATATTGGGCGTAGACCCTGACTGATGCAGATTATTGTTATATACTGGGAAAAAAGCCCCAATGTATTGATTTATGTTTTATTATGAAAATTTGGGTACAAACCCTAATATACTGAGATGATTTTTTGTTACATACTGTGCAGAGTTATGATTTACATGATTGATTTATATGATGTGTTGAGTGTGGACTCAGAAACACACGGATGACCTATGTACTGAACATAAGCCCTGGAGCACTCCAAGCTTGATAATGAATACTGGATCCGAGGCCATTTGTACATTCTAGATGTGCTTCACAACCACATTCTAGTACTAGTGTTGAGTGGGATGCTCTAGAATTGCACTAGCATAATGCCCATGTGAGAGTGTTGAGTTAAAGCTCTAAAGAGCACTCGGGGTTACTTGATCTTAAAAGTGTTGAGTCGAGAAGACTCTGAATAGCACTTCTATTCATCACATTGATTTAAATTGGTTAAATGAATCATTTTCTATCTATCATCAAAAACTGCGGGAACTACCATGTTAAACAAGGGAATCCAACATGCAAGAGAGTGACCTAGAGGTACCTAACCTAGCCAACTATCGAAGCTTACCAAAAGACCCTATCCAAAGAATTGGACCTTGTACTTAATATTTATCAAAGAATTATTATGGTATCTACATAATTCAATCAAAGAGTTATCATATTTAATTATTTAATAATTAGATTTATTATCTATAAAACAAAAAGATTTCTTATGTAAATAACATGTATAAAGATTATGCATAAGATATTTCTCATGTTACTATTATTATAAATATTATTAATAGTATTATTATTATTTGTGATCTAACTTAAAGATACAACTAGTTGTAACAGAATAAAGGTCCTAGATAAACTAGGAGTGACTAACTAATAAAATATCGTTCATAAATATTATAATTCAAATTAAATTAAAAGTTGAATATTATTATTTAAACTCAAACAACTATATTCCAAACACACTCACCTATATAAAGAAGGGAAAACCCCAAGAGAGGGATCATCTTTCCTACTATCATTCTCTTATGGTAATAGAAGAGAATTATTTTGCAGAACTAAAGCAACCTACTATATTTTTCCAGATCTGATCAGTAGCTTATCCTAGGGCCTCTACTTCTCTTATTGCATGTTGGAACCAGCTCAGGGGGATACAGTTAGAACCAGGAATGGTCTAAGGTTCATAGTTGGTAGGAACATGGTAGTCCCAAGGTTATCAAGTTAAAGATCATCCTACAGGTCAGCTAGGTCCATACATTTTTCCATTAACTAGTGTTTGAGTGTGCAGGTTCCTCAAGGGAAGATCAAGCTTCAAGAATCAGGTATAAACTATAAATTTCCATAGAGTTCAATTAGATTTAGAAATTAAGTAGGAATTATTATGTAGCATTCATGTTTTCTGTACATTATAGTTTTATTTCTTTTTCTTTTATAGAGCAAGGGCCAATTGGCATGGGCTCTCAGGGTTTACATTCTAGGATCAAAATTTCATTTAATATTTCCGTTGAATTCAAGTGTATTCCCTAAACATTTCAAGGATCTAGCAGGGCTAGCCTAACTAGCCTGTCCTAGATACCTACATATATAGATTCACTAGTATCAAACTCTTATTTAAATATTGATACCTGAACAATTAAACCTTACAAAATGAAATCATCATATTGTACATTTAAATTAGTCAAATATGTTAAAGCTAGGGTTTAACCTTTTACCCAACAAGATTTTAAACTCAGGTTTCCGAAACAAAGGATCCATGAAACTAATGTAGTCGAAACTTAGGTTATCTCTTTTATTATTTTGTTTTAAACGACAGAAATAACGCAGGTGAAAGCTTCAAAGCTATCCATCAACTTAGCGCATTTGGGATCACTGATATATTCACACCTACAGTGTAACAACACCCACGGTGCGTATAATTTCCAAACAAACTTCCTATTTAGGGCATTTCGGCATTTCATTCTTCTCAAACAGAAAAGCTACCAAGATGTACAAACTAACATTCATATTCACAAGACACGACCCACGAAAATCTTTATAAAGCCAACGTAGTCAATCTCAGTCCATTTCCTTATCCTTTTAAAATAAATAAAATAAACACAGGTCAAGATATCGAAACCCTCTACCAATGTTTTAAACATTTAGTATCACTGGTATCTTTAGATACGCAGCATAAGACCACACCAATAAACTTCTAGGAAAACCACTATCGAGCACGATTTCCCTATCTAGGGTTTTCCAATAAATTCATTCTTCTTCTTATGAGAAGTACAACTTAACTTGGACGGGACCCAACATTTCATATAGAGATCAACGCATATTCTAGCTCCACGATTATTTTATTAAGCAATCATTCATTAAAATAAAATCAACCCACAGAGAGTTAAATACATCATTTAGACATAAGCCATCCACTCGCCAACATACGTTCAAAACAAAGCTACACTCTCAACGATTCATATTCACATAAATATCAATAGAAATTTCTTCATGCCAAAGCTAAAACGTAGAGCCATCACACCTTAGAAATTACCAGAACATTTCAAGATCATTCTCTCTTCCAGTTGCACGATTTTTTTATCCACTAAAACTCTATGCCTAAATCCTTAAAAATGAAGCACATACTTAGTGGAGAATATCAGTGACATTTCATTTCATAGAATCACATACTCAGTGGAGAACATGATTTAAAATGCAACACGATCATATTACATTCAAAACCCCAAAGTAGAATGTTGTGGATATTTCTCATCAAGCCTTATATATTTTTACAGATCCTATGATTCAGTCCATCTACAATAGCAAAAACAAACCCTCAAGGGTTTATTTCATCTATCAGAATAAAATCATCATAAACATTAACCAACAGGTTCAAAACCCCAACGATTTCTTCATAGTCATTTTCTCCTAGTCACTGACCAAACTAGCAACGACCCATTCGAACATCGAATTAGTTATAATGAGCCAAAGGACTCAACGAAGTTATTTTATAACAGAGCTCAAAGGTACAGAGCATGGAGGCCATAGTTGCGAAAGGAAGGAACGAATATTGGGAAGGACCTGGGCTTACCAGTAATGCGACAAACCCCAATCTTCCTATCACTTGCTATGACCCATCACCGAAGATAACAATACCTGCTAACCTTTCATCAAATTCATAAATAATGCGAGTAAAATAAAAACAAATAAAAATCTACAGAAAATGTAAAACGAAGGATCCATTTAACCACAGGAAGGGAATTACCTATTATATAAATGTAACACCCTCCATCTCCACGCCACCATAGCTACAACTGCACTGACCATGAGCATATCTCAGGTCAGGGCCTATTCGAAGCTATACCGAGCAAGCAGTTACCCTCCAAACCAAATCAATGAAATGAAAAAAGTAGTAGTGCAGGCTAAAGGCATAAACCCTTTCTCCAAGCTAAAAAATGAACCACATGAATCCCACATGTAGCATTTAAATCTACCACCAAACCCCCCACTAGCGCTTCAATAAATATCCAAATGATATAGTTAGGGTCGTGGTATTACCACCCTTAGTTGTTTTAATTCATGTCCTATTCAAAGTTGATTCTTGGGCCTTTTGAACAATGTCATATAACTAGTTCATGCTAGGTAGTTGATGTAGGTAGTTTAGGGAAGAACCTCTTATGCCTGCAAAACATGATCCAAGTAAAGATTTAGTAAGGATTGCTAAGTAAGGCCCGGATAACCCAGTATTCATCCCTTACCTCTCGGTAGCTCCGCCGGTAGTATGAATAGAAACTCGAAAACCCCAGAAGTACTCATACCTTCGCATAAAGTCCATCAGGCCTCAATTAGTAATATAAACCATTTTAAATATTTAAACGAAGCCAAGCATACATTTAAACTTTGGAAGTGGAGTAATTGAAGAAAAACTTTAAAGGTATTATACTAGTATTAAAATTGTCATTTAGACCACACATGATTGTGCTATGCATTACACACTACCTTAATTGCTTCCGTAAAGCAAACACATTACAAGACCAAACTCTTGTAGAAAGTATTTCTCATTTCTTCAAACAAAGACTGAAATAACTTCCTAGTACTAAAGTTAATTTGAAATATATTATCTGTAGTAAAGAAAAAAAATTAATTTTTACTGTTTTTAGGGACATTACATTACAACACGATTTGACATTTATGTGCATACGTATATCATGACTATATAGACCTTGGCCAACATACCAACTATATAGACCTCTACCAATAGACTTAGACATGCTACTAGGTGAAAAAGCATTCATGATATCAATATCATATTAATTGATGGAAATTGTTGTTTAGCTTAAAATTCATATTGTAGCTCAACAATATAATACAAAATCATTGATGTCTATCTAGAAAATCATATTATAGCTTTGTATGCTTTGTATCCAATTTTGAAGTTACACAACAATGTAACCTACATAGTATAAACATTTTCATTTAGGAAACTTTATAATAATTGTATACCATAGTTGGATATTTTACATAAAATATCATTTATCGGTATAGGGTCAGAACATAAGATAAGTTGATATCGTACATGCAACCTAGAATTATTGTTTGTAGAAGAGGCTAAACAACTGAAATGCCTAAGAGAGAATTGTATGAAACAACCCAGGCATTTCAAATGATTAACTTCGCATAGTTATCCTAAAGATACCATTGATTTTGTGTGCATGAGTAACATTATATATATCACATTATATAATAACACTAATGCAAACTACTATTAGGATTGAGAGTAGACTTGTAGAGATTTAGTCAAACAGTAGCTTCTCTTCCCACCAATAAAACAAAGAACTTTGCAAATGGGACTGTGAAGAACTAATTATGCATCATCACAACCCATTTGTAATCATGTTTATTAACAAAAACAAATCTCTTGTACTGTAAAACAACCAATAGATGGTACAATTTGGAATCTTGTTTATTAAAAAATAAATCCATACTTGTACCTTTTCGCTTTATATGTTGCATCTTCAATTTTTCAACATAGTAGTTCAGACTATAGAATGGAAACATTTTCGTGTAGATAATTCATAACAATGTAAAACCTAGTTGGATATTATATATAAATGTTCAGATACCTATATAGGATCATAACATAATATCATATTCTATATTACATTTTTAGAAGTACACTATTTAGCAATTTCCAGAACTTACAACACGATTTGACAAGTATGTGCTAGTGGGTTTATGTTTCTTTAATTGGGGTGTAATATTCTTAATTGAAGGAAAAAATCAATACTAAACTGCATAGATATTAGGTGAATGATGTTTACTCATGAATGCTTCACAAATACATGCATGCAAAAATAGACATGTTTGACACAGAAGTAGTGATTGTAATGATGGCACTCTTATAAGACTTATTTTTTCCACCGGCATCAGTGCTAGTTAGCTCTTATATCTCCCATAACACATCACCACTAACCCAACTTTGTAAAGGTCTATAGAATTCATTATTTGTAGCTAGAATCATCTACATTAATTGCATACAATATATTCTTCTTCAATGATTTTGAACATTCTTAAATTAGGAGGAAAGGATTTTTTCAAACTAAATTGAGAGGAACTTATGTATATATACAAGGTTCCCTTCCAAAGAGGATGCATCTCTCTCTCTTGCAATTCCTTTCTCATCCATGACTCAATAATCCCCATTTTTTAGGGAGTGATCCCCATATTTTTTAATATTATTTATTATACATTTTATTGATATGTGAGCATATAGTGATCACCTTATTTTCAATATTATTTAATGTGCATTTTCTCAATATGTGAGCATAAAGTTAGGTAGTTGCATATTTCTATCCCTTAAGCTACATGCATTGATTTCTTTATTATATGTTCTCTCATTAATTTGTGTGGATCCATGAGTGGAACCATTTAAAACTATATAAGGCCATTGACCATGTAAATAGAAGTAAACATTCAGTTCTAAGTTTCATCTTACCAATATTCTATTTCTCTTACCAATATTCTATTTCTATATTATAGTTCATATTTATGGGTATGTTTATTACATTTCTTATGATTGGAGGTTCTTAGAGCCTCTACATCACATCAATTTTTTTTTTTTGTAAAATGGTTAGTTACACATGTATTGGATACATATTTTCATGATTCTAATAAATGTTTACACTAACATTTGAACATACTAAATGGATCGTGTTTACTAATATTGAATTGATTTAATGTTCAATCATTTTGAAATTAGGATTCACATGGAAAGCAACATGTCTACCATCTACCACTCTACCCCACTATGATGTCCATTTGAGATAAGGTTGCTAAATAAGCACATATTGACAAGAAAGCATATCAAGCATGGTTGAATCAAACACCTATTCAATTCCCTCTACATCCCGAGTCACCAATGCATAAGATCTACAATAACATTGGATCATCCCATGTTGGTGATGAAGAAAAAGATAAAGAGGTTGGTATGGATGATTTCTTATATGATACCCTTTCCATACAAATAATTTTTTAACATTCACTCAAACAAGATGATCTATGGAAGAATAATATGCATATTATTGGTACCATCTTTCAAATATTGAAATATGCTTCCACCACCCCCCTCTTTGGACATGGGTAAAGGTCTATCCAATGGGAAAACAATGTTATTGTACACTTTGAAATCATTATATGGTATGTAGGATCTGTGTTTCTCATCATTGTTAAGGTATCTAACCATTAAGTCTTCTATATATTAATGGATATTGTGACATAATCAACAATGAAAAGGGATTTTATAGGTTCTTGATAATAGTGTACATTTTTATTTCCCACCAATTACAAGTTATTCAAAGATAAGGTACTTCCAAGTGATAGTTTCCCCCTCACGACTATGAAGTGGCAAAGAAACTATTGAAAAGGTTGGGTGGTGAATACATATGATGTCATTTCTTTTAATGATAAAGAAAAATACATAGACAATGAGATATGCCTAGAATGTGGGCATGATAGGTGCCAAAAAATAAAAGAAAAAAATGTAAGTGTAACATACCTACAAAGGTACCTAAGAAGAATGATTAATGTAATAAGGAGATACCTAAAAGGGTACAGAGATAACTAATAGACATTGTTGTTTCATTATTTTATTGTTTTATTTGTTTAATTTTATTGTATGTTTATCTTTAAAATTTAGAATAAGTATAGCTATTAGTTTATATTAGGATAACATTTTACATTATAATTATGCTCATGAGAATTTTGATACAACTTGATATATCATTTTGCATATGATTTCCTTCTATAAGAGCATTATCAAAATTAACTGTAATATATAATATTGTTTTAATTTAAATAAACATCATATACCAAAATAGCATAAGAGCTTGATATAATTTGCACCAATAGAAAAATCAAATATATTCAATGTTTAGTTTAGTTTTTTGAACCAAGGAAAAGTAAAAAAGAAAGGAAATCTTGCAAATAGTATTATATGCTCAATTCTCACAATTGCATAATCTAATAAGAACAATATTAGAAGCCCTCTTTCCAATGCATTCTCTTTTATCCCTATCCACTTGTATGATAATATTATAAATGTTTAGTTTCTACCCACACATATTATGCATATCACCCAAACTTTTAAACTAAAATAATTGTTGATCATGTCACATAATCTCAACTGTCCCAAAAAAACCACACATAGTATGCATATCACCCAAACTTTTAAATTAAAATAATTGTTAGTCATGTCACCTAATCTCAACTCTTCAAAAAAAACTAAGGTTTATTTTTATTTTTATTAGGTTTCTTGCATAATTTATTTCTAAATGAAACCCACTAGGCACCTCTTCTCATTATGATGATGTACAAAAGTAAATTGAATTTTATAAAAGCACAAAGATTTGTCAACAATATACTTACCCACTTGCCCTAGACCCAATCTACATTATTGTTTTCTTTCATATAGTTGTCTTTAAAAAAATCCCTCAAATGTCAATTAATTGATGTTTAATCTACAATATATATTATTATTGTTTTATTTAAATGAATACCATAGACCAAAATGATCATAAGAGCTTGATTTATTGTGGCAAAGAAAGGGATTCTTACAAATGGTAATATTCTAAAATATCACAAATGTAACATATAGTAAGGACAATATCTGCACTAGTGAGTCAAGCAATCACAAGATTCCAAATTAAATTAATTATCGATTATGTCACTTAATCCTAACTCTTTAGGAAAAAATAGGGTTTCTTTCTTTGGTGCAACTAGTTGGGTGGGTAATGCAAATAAACTTAAATCGAAAGATGTTGACCTCCCAAATTTAGTAGTACAAAAAATAAAAAAATCATATAAAATAAATAAACATACATCTAGCTCAATAGAGCATAGATTGAGTTGTTGGAAACATTGTTTGTGATACTCCCCTTTTTTCTAAATTAATTCGCTGGATAAAATTATTTTACTTTAAATATGGCCATATTTTTAGTTTAAGTAAAGTATATTGTAAGTCTCCATGACATAAGGCTTAGAGTTTAGTTGTTGAGTAAATATTGGTTTTTTAAATTAATTAATTAATTAATATTATTATTATTATAATAAAAATATATATTTTACAAAAATAAGATAATTTGATTAATGCCAATTGTGGTTAGTTTATTTGGCTAAGGTGTGGGTCTAGTCATTAGGGTGACCTAGGTTCAATTCCCCTTAGCGGTGAGTTAGTTGGGACAGCCCAAACCATGTGCAATCATTAGATAACTTTGAGTGCTTATTTCTTAAACCAAAAGCTACTCCTAATCCTTTAGACCAAAGACCACTAAAGTAAATAAAAAATAAACAAAACCACAAATGGGTCCACAAAATTCAAAATAGAATTTAAAACATAGTAAAAGATCAATGTAACAACGTTCCATAATCCATGAACTTTGGTAAAATGGTAAAAGGCCAATACACCAACGTTCCATATTGATCCTTGAACTTTGATACTTGAACTTTGATACAATGGTAAAAGGCCAATGCACCAACGTTCCATAATCCATGAACTTTGGTACGATGGTAAAAGGCCAATGCACCAGCGTTGCATAATCCATGAACTTTGGTACGATGGTTTGTCAATTCATATTTATATTGAAGTTAGAGTTTGAATATAGACATAAAGCAAAGCATAGGTTTTGTGAAAAGGGGATTGCAGAACAGCTTTGCGGAAGACGAAGACGAAATTGCATAACAGCTTTGCGGAAAACGAAATTGCAGAACCGGGTAGTTCTTATTGTCTTTTCATTTCAGGGATAATATTAGAAAAGCATGAATCCTGTCAGAAACGCTGGCTTCGTTTCAGGGGGAAATCAATATCCAGGAGGTGAATATCGCAGGCATAATAGGAGATGGCGACTTCGTCCACCTCAAGGGCAACCGCAACCTTTTCAATATAACATGTTTCAATATAACATGTTTCTTGGGGAAGAGTTGTTTACTGTTTTGTTTGCAGATCCATCAGGACTTCAAGTACACATCATCAACAATTCCATCCTTCTTTTGTTTGCAGATCCATCAGGACTTCAAGTACACACAACATCAATGCCTGCACCGGCGCAGATAACTGTTCCTGTTCATGGTCATGGTCAGTACAATAATATTTCATTTCCACCGGGATGAATGTTCTATTTATCGTGCTTCTCAGGTAGGGGGGTTTCTTGGTCCAGTAATATTCAATCGTTATCAAGCAGAGGGACCAAGAATTCCTACTGCTGCTCCTTTCAGTAATATTTCATGTCGACCCGAACCAGCAATGTTGTATTCTAGTATTCCTCCTGCTTCTCAAGTAACACGAATAATCCACCCGCCCAATCATCGTTATCAGGCAGAGCGACCAAGAATTCCTCTTCCTCCTCGTCATCAAGAAGAGGGAGTTCCTCCTCATCATGAGTCAGAAACTCATCAACAGCAGGCAGAAACTCCACCGAAAGAAGTTCCAGAAACTCATCAACAGCAGGCAGAAACTCCACCGACAGATGGGGTTGTTCTTACTCCAGAAATAATGAAAGTCCCACTGAAAAAGATGATAACGGGCGTAGTGGAATACTGGTTTAGCTCGGCAAATCTAATTCGAGATGATTATCTCAAAGCACGAATGGATGAAGAGGGCTGGGTACCGATTTCATTCATTGACACTTTTCCTGGTGTGAGTATTATAACTAACTACATCGCCTTACATAAGGACCATTTAATTGCAAATTCAATTGCTAATATTCATGCATGCATGCAGCTACAGATAATGAACATCGATCCCTTTGTAGTAGCTGAGAACATGCGAGATTCATCGCAAGCTGAAGTGCGGGTATGCATGTATACTTTCGTTTTAATTAATTATTTTCCTTTATTTCTGTTATATTGATTCTGTTACTAAGTGTGATATTATTATTTTAACATATGGAAGATTTGATGATAAGAAAGCGTGGGGACTGCTTCAACTATCTGCCCCAACATCCCTAACTTGTGTACTTCTACATATTCAACTATCTGCCCCAGCCGCCATAAGTAAAGAGTATGAGTTAATAAGTGAACAGAAGCTGCGAGATGATACTACATTCCCATCAAGAAATTCATCCTCATGCACCTGAAGTCGAATCAAGAAATTCATCCTCATGCACCTGAAGTCGAATCAAAATAGTTAGACTTGATTTTGAGAGATTATCAGCAAACATATTAAACTGTCTACATATATGCTTGAAAGAAATTCTTCGAAAATGGAGGCTACATCTCTGTTGTGCTGAATCAGATTGTCAAAGATCGGACTGTTCTGCTGAATCAGATTGTCAAAGAAATTCTTCGAAGATGGAGGATACATCTCTGTTTTGCTGAATCAGATTGTCAAAGATCGGACTGTGAGCTTGAAAATTCCCCACCATACATTTAATCACCAATTAGTTCGCATCCCCAAAAGCCTGTAAATAGATTCTTGCATTCTCTTGTGCCGATGGCATGAGCAACAATAATGCAAAAAATTCCCCAGAGCCAGGCCGTAAGATTGAAACATAATCTGATAAGTGCAAAACATAATCTGTTCCACATAATTGCCCCTCATTCTGACTAGGTCCATCAAAGAAAGACCATGGATAAGTAACATCTATGGATAAGTAACATCTATGTGAGGAGGTAATTTTTCTTTATGCTAGTATATGGTATTTTTTTCTTGATGCTTGTATATTTTTGGAACTGCCTTTGAAAAAGGGAAGCAAAGCCAAGGATTGAGATGCTACCTGAAAACTGAGCACGGCCTTTTCTTCAAATATGCCCTCATTGCACTCAATCCATAACCTCCAGAGCACTAAGAATGGAACTATTTGTACTGTTAAAACTCGCGTCAATGAAACCAGTCAAGAACATTATCCAACAGATTTTCTTTGGAGCACAGATTGGGAAGTTTGAGTATTGTTTCAACTTCCTTCCACACTTGGATAGAGAACTGACAGGCTCGAAATAGATGGTCGCACGTTTGCACGTTTGATTGGCATAACACGCATCTATCCGGGCACTCCAAATGCTTGTTTTGGAAGCGATTCTATGTTGGATCATGGGGAAGTTAACTATGGAAGAAAATATATTGGAAGAAAATATATTTTCTAGTCAAGCTTTATGTGATTGATCATGGGATGTTAAGAACAAAAAAAAATGAAGTGAAAACATGTAGCTGTCACATTTTTTTCTTTTAATTTGAAAGATTATATATTTTTGGTAAACACTTTTTTTTCATTTTGTTTTAATAAATACAACAAATTTTCTTTTTTCCGAATCTTTTTATTCCACTTAAAAAATGTAATGTTTTTTTTCAGTGGAAAAATCACCTTCCTACTATAAAAAAATGTAATGTTATATTTGACAATTAATATTAAAATTCATTTATATTAAAAAGTATTATACATATTTAAAGTTTATTTCCCATCAAAAAGATCTATAATCATTAAACATATTAAAACATATAGTATTTCAATCTCGTTGTATTGTTTCTTTATTCTATATTTTCTAAATTATGTTATAAATATATAGAGACTATGCTACTTTTAGTCCTTGTTTTTTTACTTTAGTAATTATTAGGGCAGAATAATATATCATGTGGTACACTATCATGAAACATTTAAATAAGATTTTTTTAAAATATTATTAATTATATGCCACTAGCAATGATAATGACAAGCCCACAACAAGTAAATGCTTTTAGAACTCAAAACAAGCTCTATATGAAAATAATATCAAAAATCCATTTCCAAACCCAAAACTAACTAACTGTAATGTTCCGAAAATAGCAAAAATTTGAAAAAAATTCCTGTCGTCAATTTATAGTAAAAAGATTCATACATTAAATCTAACATCACTAAAAAAATCCATACTTGCACGAAACAATTGTAAACCTAAGACTTCTGTTTTACATGGTCAAATCTATGTGTAAGTTTAAAATTGCGGAAGCGATGTGGAAATGATAAGATGGCATGTTTTGGTTGCAATTGCAATTGTTGGTTCAAAGGTAGAATATAACACTCCTTACTTTTTTAAGAATCATGTGATTTTAATTGTGAATGTCTAATAACACCTTCAGGTGATGAACTCCTTTGATTACGGTATGTTATTCACATGGGGATTCTATAATGCTCCCAGACGGGTAATTACATACCTCGGCAGGGTTGTCGGGCGGTATGAGCGATTGTAGTGGTTGTCGGACTTACTTAGCATAATGCTAATGCCATCGTGTACTCCTTTGTTTGTAGGTATATTCAATCTGCAAGTGTTATCTCTAAATGGTTGGTTCCTAATTTAATATTGGTCCTGTTTCACTGGGGTGCATGATAAGTTATTTAAAAAGTGGTTACCCCATTACCATGGGAGTCCTCAACTTGAATGCTTCTCGATGTGGGGTTTACAACTATTAGCTTCTTGTAATGCAACAAATATGGGTTGGTCATGACTTTACTATAGTCTATTTTTTAAGAATCAATCCCTTTTGTAATTTAACACAGGGGTGGTTGAATCCATGATTTCACTATAGGAGTTGCAAAATATTGAACCTCCACTTAGAGTGAGGTTGGTGAAAACTTTAATGCACTTTTGGTGAATATGAAGGACAGCCTGGCAAGAGGGTTTGGATGTCAATTTTGGGTTTTCTATCAGTAATCCCTGCATTCGACTTGTTCTTTGTTTATGGCTCTGCGCTTCGTTGTTTGGTGATGGTGTGGTGTACTGACCCGAGCTCTACTCGTGGTCAGCACACTTGGTGGCTCTTGCTTTCGGCTATGGTGTAAGGCGGCCATGCTTTTTACAACTGAGAATCTAATCTCTATTAGCAATTGACATTTCTATCTTCTTCGGTTTGAAAAACACATGTTTGAACTAATTGATATTGTATGTCGCTTATGACAGGTGATAATTGCTTTGGTATGGAAGTTGCGAAGATTTATAGTGTTGTGGGCGTGGCTAGGGTATTGGTAAGTTGGTCTTACCCACTCTTTCCCTATCTCCCGCACCTTCTGTGTTGTATGTATGTGTTTTGGTCTGGTTTAGAGTGGAGTCGGCCGTAAGCCCTTGGCTTACTGCTTCACCTTGGGAAGTCTGTTAGTTGCTTAATGGCTAGATCAGAAAGAATGGCATTTCAATGTAATTTCAATAGTTGGAAAGTAACTGGGACTGTGATGTCAAAGAATTTATACAGTAGCTGGGTCTTACTGGTTACTCTGCTCTGCGAAATCTTGTAACCATATAATGTGATTTCGTTTGGGTATGACTCTTGTGCAGTTGTAATGATTCTGAATGGTACAATTCTATTTTTCCTGTTTGAATACCAGCATTTAAGCTAGAAATTATGTGTTCTAATATTATGGGGTTCCTGGGTATTTTTGTAAACTACTGTACAAAATTTGTCGACATGATAAAAGGACTTTGGCGCCTTCAGCTTCGAAATGTAGTTGTGGTTTGTGTGTTGATTTCATTTGCACTTGCTAACTATGTTGGATATTGCTACGGTGTTTATGTGTAAGCAATGTATTGCCTGTGGAAAGATATAAGATATCAAATGAAGTTTTCTACGCCTCTATTTCTGTAATGCGGTTAGATTTTGAATAAGAAGGTCTCGTTAACTTACAAGTTGCGTAGATAGGATGGATTCTTATGTGGAGAGGCTTTCAAGGCTATACTCAGCGTTTTGTTTTATTTAGAGATTTGTATCCTGTAGGACTAACTTATACAATTTGGCTTTTAGAAGGCCACTGGAATTGACCCTGCTCTAAAGCTTTTGATAGGCATCTTCGTGATTTCCATACAAAATGCGTTTTGCCTCTATTTGTGATTGATCTCTGTGTTTGATGTTTTTATGAGACTTTGACCCTGGAAACGAATTTCTTTCTACGTCTTCTTGTTATTTGAAATGAAGCTTGAATTTTTTCCTGTAGGTGACTGTCGTAGGTTTGTATGTTGAAAAGAATGGAAAAAATATCAGGGTAGCCTATTTGATTAACATAGGGTTGTTGATAAAATGGATATGGGAATGTAAAGATTTCTGTCCTAGGTATTGACTCTGTTTTTTTAATAGAATATGTATATGTAATAAAAAAGGAAACTACTTAATTCGATGAAGAAGAAAATATCAGTCTCTGTTTTTTTGTAATAGAATATAAACAGTTGACTGTAGCGGATGTTGGTTGAATTTGATGTAAATTTGAATAGCTGGGTTTGTAAAAGTTTAGTCTAGCAATCAACGATCTCTGCTAAAACGATTTCAGTAGTTATATAACTACATTGCAATTTAAACAAGAATTTATGGATGGATAAGAGAGAAAATAAAAGATTAGACTTCGATGAAGTAAAACCACAATACGATTGGCTAGCAAAGGCTAGCTAGCTAGACCTGCTAGGCAATGCCATTGGATTTTGGGCAATTCTCAAATTTAAGCTAGTATAGAGAACCATACTATTTTAACATTCTATTTGTAAAAGAAAATAATTAAATGGAAAAATCTCATGGAAATTGTGTACCTGTTGATTCCTGTAGCTTGGTCCTACTGATAATGCCCTGCTGATTCCTGTAGCTTGCTCCTACCGATAATGACCTGAACACTCAGTCAACTAGTGAATGAAAACTACTGGACTCTTAGCTAACCTGTTAACTCATCTTGGATGGATGACTTTGGGACTACCACGTTCCTCCCAACCATGATTCTACAACCATTCTTGGTTCAATAAGAATCCCCCCGAGCTGGTTCTGAGATGCAAACTAAGAAGTAGAGGCCCTAGGTGTGTAGCTGGTTCAGATCTGAAAAATATATAGGAAGAGTTCACTTCCTTGTGCAGAGAGTTCTTCTTGGCATAATAATACCAAAAGAAAAAGATCCCCCAAACTTTGGGGTCTGTCCTCCTTAAGTGGGTCAAATCTTGAATTAGGACTATTGGAAATTTACTGGTTTCTTTAAAATTATTAAAATAATATTGGTTTACTTAACTGCTAGTTATTTTGGAACTAGGACTTCTCACTTTGTTTGATTAAAGTGTTTTTGATATTTAATCTTTGTATAATAATAATAATATAAAAGAATTGCAAACCTGTCTAAATATTAATAACTAATAATTAATAAATGGCAACCCACTTATGTATAAGTATACATGTAATAGATAACAGTATTATATACTGAAACTCCTAAATAATAATACTTAGCTTTGTAGTCCTTAGCATTTTGTTTCACATGATGCTTCTTTTAATTCTTTTTAAGGAAAGGGTCCACTTCTTAGGACGGTTTCGGTAAGCTGGTAAAGGAACCTCTAGTCTCTCCCTTTGCATGTCAGAATCCCTCGTTTTAACATGGTAGTTCCCACAGTATATGATGATAATAAGATTATTTAATCAAGTCAAAATAGTTGTGATAAGACACTTAAGAGCTACTCAGAGTCCTCTTGACTCAACGCTTGAGATTTAGTAACCTCGAGTGCTCTTCAGAGCCTTTTAACTCAACACTCTCACATGGGCATTACGCTAGTGCAATTCTAGAGCCTCTGCTCAACACTAGAGCTAGAATGTGGTTGTGAGGCACATCTAGGATATTAAGTGGCCTCGGATCCGGTAATCATTTCTTTCAAGCTTGGAGTGATCTAGGGTTCATGCCCAACACTCAACGTACATCAGGGCTTAGGCCCAGTATATAGGTCATTCGTGTGTTTCTGAGTCCACACTCAACACACTACATAATCATCCATGTAAATCATGCACTGCACAATATAATGTAACAAAAGAGAAGATCTCAGTATTTCATAATTTGTAACCAATACTCATAATACAACATAGTTTATTCATTCGGGATTTCCTGCCCAGTATATATTAAACAATGAAACAATCAGGGTCCATGCCCAATACATCAACTCATGAAGAAATAAATCAAAACATACTAATGCTATGTCAATCATAATAAATCACATATACTGGGGCCGTGACCCGATATAACATCATAACATAGTTAGTCCAAAAAGTTGGGATATTACATCCCTCCCCGCTTAGAACAACACCGTCCCGGTGCTTCTAGGGACTAGCAATGAGATCATGAAACAAGGCGGGGTATGCCTCTCTCATGGTAGCCTCATTCTCCCAAGTGGCCTCATCTGGTCCAAAGTGCCTCCATTGCACTTTTAGCTAAGTAATGGTTCTCCTCCTAAGCTGAACCTCCCTCTTGTCCAGAATGTGGAGTGGTTCTTGCGTGAACTCCCCTTCGGGCTCCACCAGTAATAAGGACCAATCAATAACATGTTTAGTATCATATACATATTTCTTTAATAAAGAAGCATGAAAAACATTATGAACTTTTATATGTGCTGGTAGGGCTAACTCATATGCTACTGGACCCTTCTTTCCCAGTATTTTGAAAGGTCCAGAAAACCTTGGGGCTAGTTTACCGCAACGCCCCAAACTCAACGAACTTCATTTCGCTTTTATCCTTAGGAAAACATGTTCCCCGATTTGGTAGTCTTTGTCCTTTCTCTTCTTTTTTGCGTAACTCTTTTGGCGGTCTTGTGCCTCTTTTAAATTCAGTTGCACCTTGGAGAGTAGTTGTTCCAAGTATTTTAGTAACTCTGGTCCTAGCATAAGCCTGTCCATCGGGCTATCCCAGGTGACCGGGGTCCGACACTTTCGACCGTAGAGTACTTCAAAAGGACTCATTTTGGCTGAGGTTTGGTAACCATTGTTGTACGCAAACTCTGTGAGGTGTAAGTAGTCTTCCCACTTAATGGGATTGTTCATGACATACATTCTCAACATATCCTATAGAATTTGGTTTACTTGTTCCATTTGTCCGTTAGTTTGGGGGTGATATGCAGTACTAAACTGAAGTTGTGTTTCCAACTCAGAGAACAGTGCTCTCCAGAAGTTACTAGTGAACTTTGTGTCTCGGTTAGAGATAATTGCTTTGGGTATCGCGTGTAACCAGAAAATCGCTGTTAGGAATATTTCTGCAATGTGAACTGCCTTGTAGGTAGATTTCACTAGTATAAAATCTGTGACTTTCGACAGCTTGTCTACCACTATGAAGATGGAGTCGTTTTGTTTCTTACTCTTAGGTAGGCCTGTAATGAAATCTATACTTATTACCTCCCACTTCCATTCTAGAATGGGTAATGGTTGAAGTAGACTGGAGGGGTGTTGGTGTTCTACTTTGACCAACTGACATTCCTAACACTTCGCGATGAACAATGCGATGTCGACTTTCAGTTTAGGCCAAAAGTAGTGTTTCTTTATTGCTGAAATCATCTTTTGGTATCCAGGGTGTCCTGAATAGGGGCTCTGATGGAATTCGGTGATTATGTTAGGTCTAATGTCCCTCCCCTTGGGAACGTAAAGTCTCTCCTTCAACCATAACAATCTTGAATCATCTATCTTGTATTATTTCTGTTATTGAAAAAGCCTATCTTCCTGGATCTTTTTAAGGATCTCAACATAGAACCGGTCGTTTTGGCATGCCGTTCTAATTCTGTCGTGTAAGTCGGAGTCCGTTCGACTTTCAGTTACTTCATATAACATATGAGCTCATCGACTTAAGGCATCGTAGATCTTGTTTTCTTTCCCCCTGATGTGTTTCAGTTCAAAGTGATACTCACTAAGGAAGGCTAACCATCTAGCCTGTCCAGCGTTCAGGGTTGGTTGATCGAAGAGGTATTTTAGACTCATATTGTCCATTTTTAATAGAAATTTCTTACCCATGAGGTAATACCTCCACCTCTTTAGAGCGTGGATAATGGTGACCAGTTCAAGGTCATGACTAGGATAGTTTTTCTCATGTTCTTTTAGTTTCCTTGACTCATAGCAGATGGAAAAATCATCCTGCATAAGGACTGCACCGAGTCCTTCCTTGCTTGAGTCGGTGCAAACTACAAAGTCCCCATTGGGGTCGGCAATTTGTAGTATTGGTGCACTAATCAGAAGTTGTTTTAACTTCTGAAAACTTTCCTCGCACTTGTCTGTCCAGATGAACTTACTGGTCTTCTTCTGTGACGCGGTCATGGGACAAGCGATCCGCGAGAAGTTCTCAATGAACTTTCGATAATATCTGGCTAAGCCTAGGAATGATCGTATATCGAAAACACAAGTAGGTGTGGGCCATTCTTCGATAGCCTTGATCTTTTCGGGATCAACTTCTATTCCCTTCTCAGAAATGATATGTCCTAAGTACTATATCTGAGGTCTATAGAAATCACACTTGCTAAATTTTGCGTATAGCTGATGTTCTCGCAATATCTGTAGGACTATTCGGAGGTGTTCCTCATGTTCTTCTTCATTCTTGGAATAGATTAGGATATCGTCTATGAAGACTAGAACAAACTTGTCGAGGTACTTACTGAAAACGTTGTTCATCATGCACATGAAGTTGGCGGGTGCATTCGTCAGACTGAAAGGAATTACTACAAACTCATAGTGGCCATATCGAGTGCGAGACACGGTCTTACTGATGTCCTCGTCACGGATTCTCACTTGGTAATATCCGGATCACAGGTTGATCTTCGAGAAGATATTTTCTTCTCTGACTTGGTCAAACAAGTCATCGATCCTAGGGAGTGGATAATGGTTCTTGATGGTTAACTTGTAGAGTTGGCAGTAATCGATGCACATATGCATCGTGTCATCCTTCTTTTTAACAAAGAGAATTGGTGCTCCCCAAGGAGACACACTCAGTCGAATGTATCCCTTGTCTATTAGTTTTTGTAACTGTATCTTGAGCTCTACCAGCTCTGGTGTACTCATACGGTACGGAGTCCTGGAGACGGGTACGGATCTGGGGGTTAGTTCTATGGAAAAGTGTAAGTCCCATTTGGGTGGTAACCCTGGTATCTCCTCGGGAAATACGTCTCTGAATTCTACTAGTATCGGGAAATCCTCGATCTTTTGTTCTCTATCAACTTCTACTGATTGAACGTGGATTGCAAATAGTTTACAACCCTTCCTTAAGCATTTCTTTGCTTGTAATGCAGATATCTGTCGTACTGATACTTCCTTAGGTATACCTTGGACGGTTCTTTGGTTTCCTTGACTATCTATGCATAGGATTGACTTATTCAAGCAATCCAACAAGTCATGATGTCCTTCCAACCAATCCATGACTATTATTACGGCATAAGATCCTAGCGGTAAGATGTTCAAATCTACCCTAGTTGAAAAGCCATTCA
This sequence comes from Larix kaempferi, assembly GCA_027924585.1. NCBI lineage: Eukaryota > Viridiplantae > Streptophyta > Pinopsida > Pinales > Pinaceae > Larix > Larix kaempferi. The sequence goes on from BSBM01001002.1 coordinate 19,053,942, forward strand.
AATCTATCTCACAACTCTTAACTAGTTCAGAGACCTTTCGTTTGGTACCAGTGGCGAGTTGTACCAGCCATGGTGCTTTGTGACTCTCTCGGTTTAATTTGAAAGACTCTACTATCCTAGGATAGATGTAGCTTCGGCAAGCACCGAGGTCTATTAGAACTGAAATGACATTGTTATATATCTTACCCTCAATTTCTAACATGGTGGCTTGATGATCTGCCTGCCGGCCATCAAGGGCGGCATAAATCCTAGGTGTCTTTGCCATGTCTCCCATAGTAGGCTCCATCTGGATGTTGTGTAAAGTCCCATCTGTTTTGTTGGGGCAGTCTTTGTAGTAATGTAGTCCCTGGTATTTCCAACAAGAAATAGTTGGTGGGACCGCCTTTGCCCCTTTGTTAAAGGCTGGCCTGTTGGCTGGTGGTGGGGGTGCACTTGGTCGAGCTTGGGGTCGGTTGAAGCCTTTGTTGGGTGGGAAGCTGTTGTTATGTTTTCGAAAAGGTGGGGGTTTAAAACCCGGTCTGCGGTTGTCTAAGAAGGTCCTGAATCTGTCCCTATTTCTGTTAATGTTGTCGTTCCTTGGCTTCCCGTGCTCATAGCACAGCGTGGCTTTATCTAGGGTTATATCAAGGGTTTTGGACATGTCAAATTCTATCTTGTCTTTGAAATTTGGTGGCAGCCCACCCAAAAACTGCTGAATTTTAACCTTCTCGTCCTTAATATAAGGCACATAGTGTAGCAAGTCTAAGAACCGGTTTACGAAAGCTTCCATAGTCAGGGAGCCCATTTTTTAACTCATGGAATTCTTTTATCTTCTTGTCGAAGAATCTTTCATACATATACTTGTCCTGAAATATTCTGCTGAAAGTGTCCCATCTTATGTCTCGCAGTTCTTGTCCCTTGGTGTGTTTTAAGTCCCACCACCATCTGGCAACTTTTCCATTTAGGTTGTATATGGCTAGTCGGGCTTGCATCTCACTGGAATAATTATGAACTTTAAAGTATTTATTCATCCCTAACAACCATTCTTCAGCCTTTTCCCCCAAGTTAACTTCTCCATCATATGTTGGGGCTCTTATCTTTCTGAACTCTCCTTGTAAGCTATCATCACTCTTCCTCCTTCTCTTGCAAGGAGATGGGGACCCATTGTCATTGGAAGAGCTCTTACACTCCTCTTCCAATGGTTCTGATTTATGATCTTCTTGCTCTCCTATCTTGCAGTTGGCTGCTTTCCTTGTGTTAAGAGTATTGACGGAAAGAGTAGGTTGTTCATGGGGTTTTTCCCCTATTAGGCTTTGGAGTAAGGCCTCATTTATAGCCTGCTGTTCTCTCCTTTCTTGCATATTTTTCGTCCCTGAAACTCTGGAATTCTGCCTGTAGTTGCTGCATGGATTTCTCTAAATCTTAGTTGAGCTCCACCACAATTTCTTGCTCTCGTGGTGGGGAATTTAGGTTGCATTGTATACTGCTTCCTTTTTCTGCATTCATTTTTCTGCTACTACCTGTACCTGAAATTTATATAAGTATCTGCTGATGGAAAACAATGTGTTAGTTAATTCTTTTCATAAAAACATACTACAATATTTTAAACACTTTCCTATATCTGCAGCTGTGTTTGGTAGTGAGCCCAATGGGTCACTTAGTGTTTGTAACTCGCTCTGATACCACTTGTAATGTCCCGAAAATAGCAAAAATTTCAAAAAAAATTCCTGCCTGCAATATTCGTCAATTTATAGTAAAAAGATTCATACATTAAATCTAACGTCATTAAAAACATCCATACTTGCACGAAACAATTGTAAGCCTAAGACTTCTATTTTACATGGTCAAATCCATGTTTAAGTTTAGAATTGCGGAAGCGATGTGGAAATGATAAGATGGCATGTTTTTGTTGCAATTGCAAATGCTAGTTCAACGGTATAATATAACACTCCTTATTGTTTTAAGAATCATGTGATTTTAATTGTGAATGTCTAATGACACCTTCAGGTGATGAGCTCCTTTGATGACGGTATGTTATTCACATGGGGATTCTATAATACTCCTAGACAGGTAATTACATACATCGGCAGGGTTGCCGGGAGGTATGGGCGATTGTAGTGGTTGCCGGACTTACTTAGCATAATGCTAATGCCATTCTGTACTCTTGTGTTTGTAGGTATATTCAATCTGTGAGTGTTATCTTTAAATGGTTGGTTCCTAATTTACTATTGGTCCTGTTTCACTGGGGTGCATGATAAGTTATTTAAAAAGTGGTTACCCCATTACCATGAGAGTCCTCAACTTGAATGTTTCTCAATGTGGGGTTTACAACTATTAGTTGTTGTAATGCAACAAATGAGGGTTGGTCATGACTTTACTATAGTCTCTTTTTTAAGAATTAAGCCCTTTTGTAATTTAACATAGGGGTGGTTGAATCCATGATTTCACTATAGGAGTTGCAAAATATTGAACCTCCACTTAGAGTGAGGTTGGTGAAAACTTTAATGCACTTTTGGTAAATACGGAGGACAGCCTGGCAAGAGGGTTTGGATGTCGATTTTGGGTTTTCTATCAGTAATCCCTGCATTCAACTTGTTCTTTGTTTCTAGCTCTGCGCTTCGTTGTTTGTTGATGGTGTGGTGTACTGACCCGTGCTCTGCTCATGGTCAGCACACTTGGTGGATGTTGCTTTCGGCTATGGCGTAAGGCAGCCATGCGTCTTACAGGTGAGAAACTAATCTCTATCAGCAATTGACGTTTCTATCCTCTTCGGTTTGAAAAACACATGTTTGAACTAATTGATATTGTATGTCGCTTATGACAGGTGATAATTGCTTTGGTATGGAATTTGCAAAGATTTATGGTGTTGTGGGCATGGCTAGTGTACTAGTAAGTCGGGCTTACCCACTCTTGCCCTATCTCCCGCACCTCTGGTGTTGTATGTATGCGTTTTGGTCTGGTTTAGAGTGGAGTCTCCCGTAATCGCTTGGATTACTACTTCACCTTGGGAAGTCTGTTAGTTTCTTAATGGCTAGATCAGAAAGAATGTGATTTCAATGTAATTTTAATAGTTGGAAAGTAACTGGGACTGTGATGTAAAGGAATTTATATAGTAGCTAGGTCTTACTGGTTACTCTACTCTGTGAAATCTTGTAACCATATAATGCGATTTCGTTTGGGTATGACTCTTGTGCAGTTGTAATGATTCTGAATGGTACAATTCTATTTTTCTTGTGTGAATACCAGCATTTAAGCTGGAACTTATGTGTTCTAATATTATGGGGTTCCCGGGTATTTTTGTAAACTACTGTACAAAAATTGTCGACATGACAAAAATCCTTTGGCACCTTCAGCTTGGAAATGTAGTTGTGGTTCGTGTGTTGATTTCATTTGCACTTGCTAACTGTGTTGGATATTGCTACGGTGTTTATGTGTAAACAATGTATTGCCTATGGAAAGATATAAGATATCAAATGAAGTTTTCTATGCCTCTGTTTCTGTAATGTGGTTAGATTCTGAATAAGAAGGTCTCGTTAACTTACTAGTTGCGTAGATAGGATGGATACTTAGGTGGAGAGGGTTTCAAGGCTATACTCAGCATTTTGTTTTATTTAGAGATTTGTATCCTGTAGGAATAACTTATACAATCTGGATTTTAGAAGGCCACGGGAATTGACCCTGGTCCTAAGCTTTCGATAGGCATCTTCGTGATTTCCATACGAAATGTGTTTTGCCTCTATTTGTGATTGATCTCTGAGTTTGATGTTTTTATGAGACTTTGACCCTGGAAACGAATTTCTTTCTACGTCTTCTTGTTATTTGAAATGAAGCTTGAATGTTTTCTTGTAGGTGACTATCGTAGGTTTGTATGTTGAAAAGAATGGAAAAAATATCAGGGTTTCCTAATTGATTAACGTAGGGTTGTTGATAAAGTGGATATGGGAATGTAAAGATTTATGTCCTAGCTATTGACTATGTTTTTGTAATAGAATATGTATATGTAATAAAAAAGGAAACTACTTAATTCGATGAAGTAGAAAATATCAGTCTCTGTTTTTTTATAATAGAATATAAACAGTTGACTGTAGCGGATGTTGGTTGAATTTGATGTAAATTTGAATAGCTGGGTTTGTAAAAGTTTAGTCTAGCAATCAACGATCCCTGCTAAAACGATTTCAGTAGTTATATAAATACGTTGGAATTTAAACAAGAATTTACGGACAGATAAGAGAGAAAATAAAAGATTAGACTTCGATGAATTAAAACCACAATACGATTATCTAGCAAAGGCTAGCGAGCTAGACCTACTAGGAAATGCCGTTGGATTTTGGGCAATTCTCAAATTTAAGCTAGTATAGAGAACCATACTATTTTAACATTCTATTTGTAAAAGAAAATAATTAAATGGGAAAATCTCATGGAAATTGTGTACCTGCTGATTCCTGTAGCTTGCTCCTACTGATAATGCCCTGCTGATTCCTGTAGCTTGCTCTTGCCGATAATGACCTGCACACTCAGCCAACTAGTGAATGAAAACTACTTGACTCTTAGCTGACCTGTTAACTGATCTTGGATGGATGACTTTGGGACTACCACGTTCCTCCCAACCATGATTCTACAATCGTTCCTGGTTCAATAAGAATCCCCCGAGCTGGTTCTGACATGCAAACTAAGAAGTAGAGGCCCTAGGTGTGTAGCTGGTTCAGATCTGAAAAATCTATAGGAACAGTTCACTTCCTGGAGTAGAGAGTTCTTCTTGGCATAATAATACCAAAAGAAAAAGATCCCCCAAACTTTGGGGTGTATCCTCCTTAAGTAGGACAAATCTTGAATTGGGACTATTGGAAATTTACTGGTTTCTTTAAAATTATTAAAATAATATTGGTTTACTTAACTGCTAGTTATTTTGGAACTAGGGCTTCTCACTTTGTTTGATTAAAGTGTTTTTGATATTTAATCTTTGTATAATAATAATAATATAAAAGAATTACAAACCTGTCTAAATATTAATAACTAATAATTAATAAATGGTAGCCCACTTATGTATAAGTATACATGTAATAGATAACAATAATATATACTGAAACTCCTAAATAATAATACTTAGCTTTGTGGTCCTTAGCATTTTGTTTCACATGATGCTTCTTTTAATTCTTTTTAAGGAAAGAGTCCGCTTCCTAGGACAGTTTTGGTAAGCTAGTAAAGGCACCTCTAGTCTCTCCCTTTGCATGTCAGATTCCCTCGTTTTAACATTGTAGTTCCCGCAGTAGATGATGATAATAATATTTATTTACTCAAGTCGAAATAGTTGTGATAAGACACTTAATTGCTATTCAGAGTCCTCTTGACTCAACACTTGAGATTTAGTAACCCTGAGTGCTCTTCAGAGCCTTTTAACTCAACACTCTCACATGGGCATTACGCTAGTGCAATTCTAGAGCCTCTGCTCAACACTAGAGCTAGAATGTGGTTGTGAGGCACATCTAGGATATTAAGTGGCCTCGGATCCGGTAATCATTTCTTTCAATCTTGGAGTGATCTAGGGTTCATGCCCAACACTCAACGTACATCAGGGCTTAGGCCCAATATATAGGTCATTCGTGTGTTTCTGAGTCCACGCTCAACACACTACATAATCATCCATGTAAATCATGCTCTGCACAATATAATGTAACAAAAGAGAAGATCTTAGTATTTCATAATTTGTAACCAATACTCATAATACAACATAGTTTATTCATTCAGGATTTCCTGCCCAGTATATATTCAACAATGAAACAATCAGAGTCCATGCGCAATACATGAACTCATGAAGAAATAAATCAAAACATACTAATGCTATGTCAATCATAATAAATCACATATACTGGGGCTGTGACCCGATATAACGTCATAACATAGGTAGTCCAAAAAGTTTGGATATTATACTAACTTTTTCATGTGGTTGTGAACCCATCACCATACCAACATCCATGCTATATGTGGTTGTAGATTATTCATATCTTGAAGTAATCCTTTTACAACTGCTACTCCTAGATAGATTAATAAAAATATGTAGGAATCATGTGAAGCAACTTCACATGACATAATGAAAAGGAGTATATAAGAGTTATATCTAGATGATGTGATTTTAAAAAGACTTGAAAATCATATTTGATAATTTTTTCCTTAGAAAAACATAATATATAAATTGAAAAGTAATTTAAAGAGAAATAAAAATGAATAACACAAATACATTAATCTCATAATGATTGAAATACAATAGAACCCTAATGATGATAGTTTTGTTCCCTATAACACCACAGTCATACTTCAATTCCCATAGTCTCATTTGGTTTGGTGTTTTACAGTTACCTTCCACACCTTTCTACCAAATTTCTCTATCTAACAAATGAAATATTTGTCACAATACATAAAATAGTGTACTTATTCAATAACCAAATATATAATCTATATAGAACTTTATGAATATTAAATAAATAACACTTTATGACTAACCTAAAATATTTTTAGCAAAAAAATAATCACTTGCCTTAATAATTGGTATACTTTAGAGAGAAAGAGACTAAGATAATAAGCAATGAATAATATCTAACTAACTACTCCATACTATAATGCAATGCAATAGAGTTTCAAGTGCAATTCAATTTGTTGGAAGAAAAAGAAGTATTTCTATAAGTTGGACCAATATAGTGTGTACTATATAAATAAATATAACGATTGTATGTTTATATAAAGGTTTTACAATTTTATTTTATTTTTTGGTTCATGTTACAAAGTAAATTCAAAAGAAAATAAAGAAATTTTTTTGCTTTAGCTTATTTATATATAAATGGCATGGCTATAATGTTAAAGAAAATAACATATCTGGAAAGAATAGTGAATCAAGTGTAAATTATGGTGAAAAGAATGAGACAGAAAGAGTAGTGAATCAAGTGTAAATTATGGTGAAAATAATGAGACATTAAAGACAAAATATAACACCTTTAAATTTTCAAATTAAAAATGATTAACTAATTTGGTTTCATATGAAAAATCTAAAATCTAAATACTCTCTAGAAAGATCCATTTCAATGTTAGATTATGCTATTACCATGTTGACTTCCTAATATTGCATTCATGTGTATTATATGAAAATAGTTAAGATTATATGAAAATAGTTAAGATTAGAATATCATTTTGTTCATTAAAATTACTTTCTATAAACATCCATCTCAATGCTAAATTATGCTACTACCATGTTGGTTTCTCAATATTGCATTCATGTGAATTATATTAAATAAATAAAGACTAAAGTATCATTTTTATCCAATTATTAAAGTTAGATCTTTTCTATATAAAGTATATAATGATCATGGGCTAATCTTTATCCAACTTAAAATATCAAGGCGGTTGTATTATGTATATTTTGTATGAAAGCTCATAACCTATTTAAATCATGTATAAAAAAAATTATAAAAAAAAGAAATGTAAAGGTTTTTTTGCTTTTTTATAAAAAAAAGAAATGTAAAGGTTTTTTTGCTTTTTTTAAATATTTTTTTAACCTTGTGAAATATTAACTAATTTTTGAATGACATCAAATATTCAAATTGCTATTGCTATATACTAGAGTTAATGTAAAAGTCAAAGCAATATTGACATTTGTTTAAGATGATAAAAATGTTTAATTGGAAATGATTTTATGCCAACTTAAAGAAAATATAGTAACTCATAAATAATTAAAGATAATGGATAGTCATGTCATTAAAAATGGAAAGTTAAATATAGCAAGGTCATGGAATCCGTTGGATTATGCTTTTCTAATATGCAATAACCGAAAATATTACAAAATATTTTAGATGGCAAAGAACTTAGGACAATAGATCTTCATGCCTTAGAAAAGAAGCTAAAGATAGTAAGGCCATTGATGTTATTATATCATGCTTAAGGAATATGAAATAACACAATGAAAATGTGCATAATCATTTATAAATCTAATTTAAACATTTAAAATCAAAACACATCCTTATAATAATTTAAATTCTCTAATAAGCAATATGAAATTGATCGTACGGTCAAAAAACAAACATCAACCCAAAATTTCAATAAAGAAACTCAATTTCTAAGCAAATGCAAACAAATAAAAGTTCAAAAAAAATGTAGACTACCTCAAACTAAAAGGGTGGTTAGATGTTAGCTTTTGAGGTTACTCTAAAAGGGTTTACACCATGGTTGGAGTTGATTCATGTGATTTGCAGTCCATAGTGTATTGATGACCCTTGGTTATACCATGATTGCACCGAGTGAAACAAGGTGCTCTACAACCCACTATGGGGGAGATGTTTTAACGTGGATGTAGCGTTACATCTAATAAAATGTAAAAAGTGATAAAAATAATTAAAAAATTCATGTCGGCCCATACAATAAAAAATTATGGAAAGTATTTAAAAAAAAATCCATGTTGGTTCATAAAATATTGCACCGAGTGAAACGAGGTGCTCTACAGCCCACTATGGGGGAGATGTTTTAACGTGGATGTAGCGTTACATCTAATAAAATGTAAAAAGTGATAAAAATAATTAAAAAATTCATGTAGGCTCATAAAATAAAAAATTATGGAAAGTATTTAAAAAAAAATCCATGTTGGTTCATAAAATAAATTATTATGAAAAGTAATTAAAAAATAGATGTTCGTTTATAAAATAAAAACTTAAAACTTAAACCCGGATCTATCAATCAAGAGATATCAAATTTTTTGAGTTTAAATTTAAAAAAAGAAATAGAGCTCAAGAAATTGGATCCCTCTCGGTGCTTGATAGATACAGGTTTAAGATGGATCTATGCTGGTATACATAGACATTGGAGTTGTCTTTCTCATTAATTATTATGCCTTCTCTTGATTTATGTGTAGCATTATTCCATGTAGCCTTGTAGAGCTATGGAGCTTAGTCATTTCTTTATGTAGTTGGGACATGGAGAGTGGTCTCCTACGTAGTAGTATGATTTTCCTTGTAGGAGGAGCATTGGGAATCTTGGAGGAGGGTTTTGAGACCTATATGTCATTGGGAAATTAATATGTTGTAAGGAGGTTTCTACTTGACTTGTGGAAAACTTGGTCAAGTAGTGCTCCTTAAGTGGGGTAGAATTGAACGTACAAATTACTTAGGAGGAAGCATTATAGAAATGGAGGCCTATGGAGGAGTTTTGGACCTTTCTTGAGGAGAATTCAACCTTGGAGCCTTGCTTGTTGGATGTGCATGCATTAGATCTTGACATGTGTCACGTAAAGTTGAGCACTCCAAATGTGGGCCTATCTTGTTGCACCGAGAGAAACGAGGTGCTCTACAACCCAGTATGGGATGTTGTAACATTTGTGATGTAACGTTTATTACTAAAAAAATAATTAAAAAATTCATATCGGCTCATAAAATAAAAAATTATGGAAATTATTTAAGAAAAAACCATGTTGGTTCATAAAATAAAATATTATGAAAAGCAATTAAAAAATAGATGTTCATTTATAAAATAAAAACTTAAAACTTAAACCCGGATCTATCAATCAAGAGAGATCAAATTTCTTGAGTTAAAATTTTTAAAAAAGAAAGACACCTCAAGAAATTGGATCCCTCTTGGTGCTTGATAGATACGGGCTCAAGATGGATCTATGATGATGTAGAACTAAGTTGCTTGTAGTGGAATAGGTCAAATTAATTTATATTGGAGGCCTCCCTCGCCTCACATATAAATAGAGGGAGGAAAGACTCATTTGACCATGCTTGTACTTATTAACTCTTTGAAATCACTCACTTGAGTTAGAGATGTCATACCAGGGAAAAATTGCCTTCTTGTAATATATTTTCTCTCTTTGTCTTGGATGATATGTTCTTAAATGAATTTCAAGGGAAAATCTACAATTAAGGTTTCACCCTAAGGAAGCAAAGAAGACTAGGTTTTGGGATAAAACTTAGAGGAGTGAAGGAATAATTTTATCGTGTATCTCTTGTGAGAGAAAAAGGTTAGGATTATGTGGTATTTGGAATCCCTATTTCTACATATTATCCTTAATGTGGAAGAGAATAGGAGACATATTTCACAATTGTGAGATGAAAATGTAGGTGCCAAGGAAGACTTTCAGAAGATGATGTTAACTTCTTGAGGATCTTTGGTGGAATTCCCATCTTTGGTTATGAGTGATTACTAATTAGGTGGAATTGGTGGCTAAGGTTTTCTTGGGTTTCCTAAATAAAGGTTGAGGGATTGAATTGTACTACATTTTTTGTAAATTTATGGTATGTACTATTTTGTAATAGTTATTTTATATCAATATAAAAAAACTATAATCATTTTTTTTTTTTAAGATTTGTCATCTATAAATTATGCATTGTACATTTATGTTAGCACATGGAATTATTTTAAAAAACTATATTCAATGTTATATATATATATATATATATATAAATTATAAGCGCTACTTATTTTTATAATATTATTATTAAATGGAAAAAGAGTTAATATAAATTAAGATATTGATTCAATATTAAAATTTTAGGAATAGGTTTAGTGACTAATATTTTAGTGCTACTAAGTTTAGAATGAGGAAGAGGAGTTGAGATAACCATTTTGACCATAGTCTTAAGAGTTGATATATATTCACATATAGTTTAAAATTCCACGATGCTTTAGATTATTTTACGTTCATTATGCTTTAAATTGATTGAATCAGTGTCAAAACTATTTTTTTCACCCTTTATTGCATTAATTTAGGTTTGACTCATGTGGCAATTTAAATTGTCGTGCGTATATGGATTTTTTCTTAGGACTATCATCTCAACTTACCTTATCATTAACATGGACTTCTATCTAAGAGCTAAGAGCACCTTATCATTAACATGGATTTCTATCTAATAGGTAAGAGCACCTTATCATTAACATGGATTTTTATCTAAGACCTAAGAGCACCTTATCATTAACATGGATTTCTATCTAAGAGCTATAGATAGAACATTTAATTGATGATTATGAAACTTTAGAATATTTGATTTAATATTAAATAAAATAAAATGAAAAGTTGATATGGGTATCAATATTGTGTTTGATTCCTAAAAATTGGTCAAAAAGGGAAAGTTATGGACATGTAAATTTAGTAGTAATGAATTTATTTAATGGATTAGGGGTTTTCCCATGAAGGATGGGTAACACTTTTTGGAAAGCAGAGGGTGCACATATGGTGAAAAATGAGCTTGATCGAGCTCTTATAAATCCCTCAATTGAGATATTGGAAGCTAATTCAAGTGCTCAACAAAGCACTCGATCAAGCTATTTAAAGACACTCAATCGAGTGTTTGAATAACCCTCAATTCACCAAAGGAGCTTGATCGAGGGTTAGTTTCAATGAAAATTTAAAACCAAAAGTCCTGGGGTATATTTCATGGTTACGATGTTCAAGAGCTTGATCAAGCTTTAAATCTCAACAGAGCTAATAGATTGATCGAGATATGAATCTAGGTTGAGCTCCTTTAAATTTTATAAAATATGAAAAACAACAGCTAGTGGTTTATTTCATTGTGGTTGTTTAACAAGAGCTCAAACAAGCAATGTGATAAAGCTTGAGCAAGGTTAGGTTCACTGAGGGTGAATTTGTCCCCAGCCACAATGGCACTAGTGAGCCCCTTGTACTACCATGACCTCCTCACGACAAGGTAGGGGATTCAAAACCCCTAAAGTTCAATTCTATGCATTGATTGAAATTGTTTTTTTGTTTTTTTATTTTATTGAAAAATTTGTAAAATTATTTGAAAACCTTAATCCAATTTTTTTTCAATGAAAATTTTGTAAAATTATCTAAAAACCCAATTCAAATTGTGTTTTTTAATGAAAAGTTTGTAAATTTATTTGAAAACCCTAATTCAATTTTTTTATTAACTTCAACAATTTTTTTGTAAAATTAATTAAGTTTTAATTAAAATGTAATTTTTGAAAATTAAAATTAGTTTATTTTAATGAAAAAATTGTAAAATTAGTTATTTTCATTATCTATTTTGTAATTTACTTTGTTTAATAATTTAATTGCACCAAGTCTCGGTGCTCTACAACCCAGTATGGGGGAGATGTTGTAATGTTTTTTCCTAACAAAATAATTAAAAAAATTCATGTTGGCTCATAAAATAAAAAAATTATGGAAGTATTTAAAAAAATCCATGTTGGCTCATAAAATAAAATATTATGAAAATTAATTAAAAAATCAATGTTCGTTTATAAAATAAAAACTTAAAACTTAAACTCGGATCTATCAATCAAGAGAGATCGAATTTCTTGAGTTTAAATTTAAAAAAAAAGAAATACACCTCAATAAATTGGATTCCTCTTAGTGCTTGATAGATATGGGTTTAAGATGGATCTATGCTGGTTTAGATTTAGTATATTTTGTGTGTGTTTGTGTGTGTGTGAAAATTTTGTTTTTGGTCAAATGATGTATCGATATGAAATGTATAAAGAACATATGTGATGATTAGTATTATGTATCGACATGTATGATAGGCTATCTAAGCCTTGTGTAAGTCCTATGATGGTCTATGTTTACTGTAATGGAATAAAATGTTTTCTTCTCATATATATATATATATATATATATATATATATATATATATACTTTTTTCCATGTGGTTCACGGCACCGGAGATCAGTGCTCACTATGTCCATGGATCTCTCTTGAAAAATCCGTTAGGGAACATGGGGTGGTCAAGAATTTCAAAACATTGGTGGTTCAATAACAAGAGCATCGTATACACCCATTTAAGGGCTTAGCATGTCACTTACAAGGAATTGAACGTGGGTGCACACACACACACTTGTGAGCACTAACAAATGCAATTAAAAATAATTATACTAGACATATTTCGAACACCAACATATCATAAGCTATGAAATTTCAAAATTGTCAGTTCAATTACAATATTTAGCTAATATAATGTTATTTACATTAAGTACATACTTATTGTGAATTTATTATAATTTTTTTAATTTAATGATTTATTTACAATGTTGTTTCATTTTATTATTGATATAGATGTTTATCATGTGCAATACCACTTTACTCGAATTAGATATGAACTATGACATAATTGATTTAATTTAATGATTTATATATTTTGTTGTGAGTTTATATTTACATATATGCTTTTGATGCAACCCAAACTTAATTAAAAACAAATTATTAGTAATTCTAGTAGAGAGATCTTTGTTTGGAGTTCCAAAATTTACTAGAAAAATATCAAACTAGATATGTCAACTTGATTTTTTATTATTATTGTACATGCAATCCAAATGGTAATATCACATCTCTATAAATGTCTTTCTAGATCCATAAGTTTTTGTCAACTTGCGAACTAGGGATTTCTTTTCGTATGATTTAAACTCTTGTTGGAACCCAAAAGGATTTTAGTCTTTGATTCATTTGACCTTGTCCTCTTTTAGTGTTTCATCATTCTAGCCTTTAACTAGATATTCCAATTTGGAATGACTATGGGGTGACACATATTTTGACTGGTCAGTGTGAAACATTGGACACCATGGCAAGAACACTTTATCACGAATGTAGGGGCTAATAGAAAAGATGGTAGGAAATATTTGTGATGCAAATAAGGATTTAATGACTTCAGTCATCATATTCCTCCTTCTCCTCCTCATCATCATCTGTATCATCATCATCATAATAATAATGATCATTTTTAGATCATCATAGTCATATTCATCCTCATGACAACATTGTCATGAGTGACACCATCCTAATCACTTGCTTCATCATCCTCATTGTCATTGTCACCATCTTAAGAACATCATAATCATTATTTTCGTTCTTGTTATTTTATTCCAAGATTGACATATATGATTTTTCTTCATTGTTTCATGGCGATCGTTCTCTAGAGTAGGGTTCTTCCCTCCGCTAGTCACAATCATCAATATGATCCGCTGCTACAACATCCCCCCACTTCACGAGTGGAATCATATTTATATTGTTTACATATAGTTTTGTTTTTATTGAGTTACATATATAAGTAAATTATTGTATACATGTACATCTGTAATTTTAATTATCAATGATTTTTTTTTATACTTTTATCTAGGCACCCTTCCAACCAAGCCATCTAGTGAGCATGCATCTAACATCATGGTGGCTAGTGCCTCGCATGATGGCCATGACCCATTGACCCCCTCAAAGCAAAGTGATGATTTTCATCATCACATAGGTACATTAAATTCATATTGATTTATTTTTCATCTATCAATATCTTTATATTTTGTATCGGTCTTTTATACTTTGATTTGGGCTAGTGCAAGCTAATGCTGGCCACTGATGACGCGTTAGTCGCAATGGACTTCTGGAAAAATAGAAATCTGAACATCTAAAAACAATATTAGAGCTACCTACACAACTTTTTGGAATATGGCGCAAGAAGATCAAATGTAGACAATCGGATTACCTTCCGGAATATATAAATATTATATATGGAAATTAAGTATAACTCCCAAAAAATGGGGTTCTCTTAAGGTTGGTATATTATTTTTTTAAGAAAACATAATGAATATGTTTGCGTTAGCCCCCTAGTTCGGTATTCAAATGGTGGATTTTTGTTAAAAAAATTATATGCAGTCGTAGATAACAGGCCGTTCTAGTGCGGCGTTATTTTTCCATTTTTATTTATGTTAATTTTAATTTTTTTTTTAATTAAGGAAGTCAGCCCATCCCTAAAATGACTAGGCCGAGCGTTAGCCCTTGATATCATGGTCTTAACATAATCAATCAACATTTTTTTTTAGGATGTATGTTTTTGTGTGTACTTGTGCGGGTTCTTTTCCGTTTTCAAAATAGGTGAGCCAATAAAAAGTTATAGACTGAAGAAATAACCTACTTTTTGTGTAAGATTGATGTCAGTGCAATTGAAATTAACTAAAAAATAGGAACGAATAATAGTTTTAATAAAAAATTACATATTCAGAATCTGCACACATAGTTCTACAAGTGTGTGCAATTTCATTAACAGTGGACAAGTGTAGCATATGTAGAATCTTGATCGAAATAGAAGAAGTTATAGAATAAGATGTATTTTATTATAAGATGTATTTTTTTATATTATTATATGTATTTTGGAAACCCGAACCTAAAACCATAGCAGCCAAGTCATCCACCACGTTGGTGGGAAACGAATTACCCGCCAAAATTTAAAAACTAAACTGGCACGTGCGCATGTATTTAAAAAGCGCGTACACACACAATGGCGCGTATGCACCCAAATGCGCGTACGCGCAAAATGGCGCGTGCGCGTTGTTTTTAATAAAGTTTGAAATTTGTCATAGTGATTAAATCATTTTATAAATTATATATTTTTTAATAATTAATAATGTTTTAAATTGAATTAAATTGAATTTATATGATGATGAGGAGGAGGAGGAGGATGGGGATGATGATGATGATGTTGATGATGATGAGGATGATGGGGATGATGGGGATGATGATGATGATGTTGATGATGAGAATGAGGATGATTATGATGATGTTGATGATGATTATAATGAGGAGGAGGATGAGGATGATGATGATGATCATATTCGTGATCATCGGCATCATCATCTTCATCTTCGTACTCATCTCCATCATCATCCATCATCTTCGTCATCATCATCATTATCAATGATGATGATGAAGAAGATGATGATGACGAAGATGCCGATGATGATGTTGACGATGATGATGACGAAGAAGATGATGATGATGATAATGATGATGATAATGATGATGATGACAATGATGCTGATGTTGATGATGTTGATGATGATGAGGAGGAGGAATTGGGTGATGACGAAGATGATGATGATGGAGATGATGATGATGATGATGATGTTGATGATGAAGATGATGACCAAGATGATGATGATGATGATGATGATAATGATGATGGGGGTGAGAATGAGGATGATGATGATGATGATGAATTGGGTGATAACGACGATGATGATCATATTTGTCATCATCAGCATCATCATCTTCATCTTCGTACTCATTTGCATCATCATCCATCATCTTCATCATCATCATCATCATCA